>CAEFZX010025418.1:0-102500 GCA_903066825.1 Alfaro cultratus
ACACATGGATTGGCCACCACAGAGTCCAGACCTTAACCCCATTGAGAATCTTTGGGATGTGCTGGAGAAGGCTTTGCACAGTGGTCAGACTCTCCCATCATCAATACAAGATCTTGGTGAAAAATTAATGCAACACTGGATGGAAATAAATCTTGTGACACTGCAGAAGCTTATTGAAACAATGCCACAGCGAATGCGGGCTGTAATCAAAGCTAAAGGTGGTCCAACAAAACATTAGAGAGTGTGACCATTTTTTGGTGGCAACTTTTTTTTTGGCCAGGCAGTGTATTTTATCACTTGGCTGTAGAACTGGGTAGAGTAGCAAAAAATGATATTAAACTAAAAATACAGTGACATCTCCATAGTTAATCAACCAGCAGCGAAACGATAACCCAAGTAAGAGTAAAAATCGTAATGTTTAGTTTAACTCATTTTGAGAAATTGTGTGAAACCACATAAAATTAGAGGTACATTTGTGTTATTTTTCAAATAATAATTCAAATAAAGTGTAAAATTTTGGCATTTTTTTCAAAGGTGAAACAAAACAACCACATCAACGGATGAGATTTTCTATATACTGCATATTTACTTGACCTCCAAACGGCACAACAGTGTCAGCAGATGAAAAACAAGTTTAGAGAAGGGCAGCTCGTATACATAAGAAGTCACCTTAATGTAAACTGTTTGGCTTTGTGCCTGTGAGCGTGTCTGGCTGGTTAAACTGTTCCTGTTCTGCACTCAGTGAATCGACCTGCTGTGAGTAGTACAGAAACTGTGTTCAGCTTTTCTCCAAAACGGTAAGAAGAAAAAACTGCGCTGTAGTAAAACCACTCTTAGAAGTACATTTTCTTCAAAAAGTTAACTTGAGTAAGTTGAAATCACCACCACCCACCTCAGCTTGGCTCAAATTTTGCCTTATAAAAGCAGGAAAAAAAGACGGAACTTGTTCTTTCAAAAAAAGAAAAACAAATTCAGAACATTCCTCCTCTTCATAATCCTGAAATACCCTTTTATCAGGCATCAACAATGTAAGGTCTCTGCTCAGCACAAGGGGCTCTTTGTTCAGTAAGCCAACACCTCAGTATTTTTAAAAGTGTGTGTTTTTAAAGCCCACAATGGAGTGTATGTGCTCCATATGAAGTGCACCACCTTCGTACTGAAGGGAGGTTTTTGTGGCGTGGTGGTGGGCGCCGGAACAGCCCCTCCTCCGTTGGGTGCTTACATGGCTGGATGCATTATGACAGAGTAGGGCCGGGACCAGACCTGCCCTCCCACCACAGCTGTCCAGATGGGCCTCCCTGAGCGCCTTCACCTCATGGACTGCTGATGTCAGACATGAGCATTTAGCCATGCTACATAAAAATGTTTGCATTTGTGAGGATAATTTTCACTGAGGATAAAAGCTGAATCAAAGCAAGATAACACAAGTAGCAGAAGTAACAGAATTTGCCCTCTACAGCTTGAGAAGAAAACGTTGTTTCATGATGTTCGGCACTGTGGCGCAGTTGGTGGTAGCACTGTTGCCTTGAAACAAGAAAGTCCTGGGTTTAAATCAGCCTGTGCCTGTGAGGTTTCTCTCTGGCTTCCTCCAAAAGTCTAAAACAAGACTATAAGGTCATGTGTTCCTGGTTTGTGTCTCTGCGATGGATTGGTGACCAATCCAAAGTGTACCCTGTGTCTCAGCTAATAACTGTAGACAGGCACCAGCCCCTTCGCAACACACAATGCTATAGACGATGGATGGGTGTTCCATGATACAGACAATCCATCCAAATGATTGATTCTGTGAACAAACACAGATTCGACACATTTTTGTCAAAGATTTTAGACTTTCAACTAGCTAATAATTACAGACATTACGTTACCCATGACCTGCAACACACATGTTAACAGAATTGATACATCAGATATTTCCTGTGAATAAAAAGCATAATTTATATCTGCTGTTTCCTCATTATTTCGTCCGCATATTTTGAAAGAGAAAGGAATCGCGAGAGATTCTGGTCCTTCTGGCCACTTTATTCAGTCTTTTCCTGCCTTTCAGACAGAGAACAACACAAAGAGCTTCTGAACCTTCAAATACATCAGAAACTGTTCTCCTTATATACATAAGCACAAAACAAATATCATCACTCTTCCAAACAGATGAGACCTTTCGCACTTTTTTTAGTTTGCTGTTGGTGTAAGCACCAAGGTACCTACAAAATGACCAAACCTGAAGGAGTAAAGTGATTTATCTGGGAATCCTCAACTTTGTGGCACGGAGGTTTGGCTGTTAGGGCAACATCACTCATTAAACCTGGGACTGATTCTTATGTAACATTACTTGCTGTGTCCTGACCCAGGTGCCACAATAATTGACCAAATGATCAACCAACCGACCAAATGATCAACCAACCAACCAACCAATAGGCTTCAGAGCACACAAACAAGAAGCTTGATACAAAAGGCGATAAATGTTGCTGTGATACTTGGAAATGTCTTTTGTGATTGGATGAGGATGATCAAGAAAAAGGTAGACAATCAGTGAGTTGCTTGTTAATGATCTGAAGGCAATTGGACAACAGTCACCACGGACACCATTGGTAGCACACTACAGGATAATGTACTGAAGCCGCATGTACAGGTTTGTTTTAGTTTTGCCTGTGAACTTCTAACTGATTCAGACAAGGTTTAACAGAAAGTTATTTGGAATTTGTGTGCTTGGGGAAAAAAGAGTTGAAGACTCTAAATCCACAGAGATGGAAACCTCCTGCTATGTGAGAATTTACATAATGACATTATGGCCTGAAGTAGCCAACGAACAAGATTACGTAGAATTGATGGAGAACCTATTCCACATCACAACAATGAAGACAATATACCCAAATAAAGGAAGAAGATTAGGGTTAGAAAGTAGAACTGCCAGTCTCCAGACTTTGACCCTGAAGAAAATCAGTGGATGGATCTGAAGCTTTGATTTGCCAGGTTTCAAGGTTTGATTCTTTCCATTAAAGTACAAGTAACACAAAAATCTGAGAGACTGCTCCTTTCTATGCAAGTGAGCAAACTTGAAAAGGATTCCCACACTGTGTACTCCACACCAATGCTTTTTGTAAAGCCGTGCACTCGGCTGTCAGCTGGAGAGCTACTTAATGGCATAGGCAGCAGACGATGATCAACTCCTGCTCCTTCCAGCTGAGCAGCGCTAGTTAGATAGCTCTGGAGGCCCAGAGGAAGTCTAAAGACCCAGTCCTCAGAGCATTCAGCAGATGTTGAAGCATTCAGTGCTGCAGGTAGACGACTGCATCCTGCACACTCACTCCTCAATGATCTGTGAACTGGTGTGAGTCAGTGCTCTGCTTGCCAGTGATCGGAGGTAGCAGCTCAGTATAATCTTCTCTGTGACTGTCGTTATGTTGGGGTTTTTTGTGCTTATGAAGGGTATTCTTTCATGTTCAAACAGCATATATATATATATATGTTCCTATTTAGATGTCGCAACAAGCAATAACTCAATTAAATAGATGATAACGAGTTCAAAAATTTCTAGGATTTATTGTTTTTCTCTTTTCTGACAGAAGTCTTCATGGTGCTTTGGTCTTTTTATTTTTTTAGAGACAATTTTCTTTACAGAAACTTCATAATTCATTTAATGTTTCTGTTTTTTATTATTATTATTATTTTGTATTTGCAAAATGTTTTAAAGTTCCAGTGTTAAATGTAAATTAGAATTTAAAGTTTCTTAATCTTTGAGAATGTTTCGTTGCCATTTCTATTATATTACTTGAAAATAGATAAAATTATCATGTACCGCAATGACTTCTGGGACAGTTTATTGTCCAGCAAAGCTTAACATGACAGGCCTATTCAAATGACTAGACGGGGTTTAATTTAAAAAATGTAATCCTGTGACGTTTTCACCAAACACGACTTCCTGACTTTGTTTTGTCGAACTAATGAGCACCAACCGCAGCCACCTGGCATGCAAAGTAAAAATCTGGTGCAGACTCAATGCAGCGAGCCAATTTGGTTGCTCTTTTGTTATAACTTAAGGGAGATTTGGAAAAATGTAATAATGTTTTAATCATGCCAAAAAATTAAAAAAATAAAATGCAAGAACCAATCTTGAAATTACACCAGCGAAAGCATTCATTTGGTCAGGCCACAGAGGTTTAGAAGACTTTAATGAGATATACTTTTGAGTTTCACAAAGCAATAAGCATTTAGCCTTAGGTGCTTTAAAAATAATCGATTCTCAAACACAAATGAACCCCATGTTTAGCATGGCCCTGAGATTTGCTCTGCCTAGAGGGAACCTTTCAGGACAAAATGTTCTTTGCTCCAGAATCAAGACCGCCTCCCTCTCTTCTCCCCTGCTCAGTTGTTTCTCTTCATCCATCACGAGTCCCAGAACCGAGGCAGGTGCTTTCACTGAACCTCCCCAAAGATCGCCAGTTCCACCCGCTCTTCCTCCTCCCGCCGTTTCCGCCTGCACAACTTCCCACACGCACAGCTCTCTCCGGCAGAAGGAACTCATCTGCAATTACCTCACATCTGTAGGAGTCTTAATTGTGAATTGTCAAACAAGGATTTATCTTCCTCTCCATCCTGCAAGGGAGCGTCGTGGAATCGACCAGAGGCACAGAAGCCCGGGCCGCTAAGCATGCAGACAGAAACACATCCACAAAAGAACCAGTGGCTAAGACTCTGGTGTAGCTGAGAAAAAGAAAAAGTGTGGTGGGAATCCAAGGGCAACTCTGATATAATTCCTGCATTTCTACTCTGGTTGGACTGAGATGTGACAAAGTGCTAGTTCTAAAATGACACCCAAAAAATAAAATCTCCCCAAACTGCTGAGACTATACAATCAGCAAGCCGCAGTCATGACACGTCTGTACGGGCCGGGCCTCGTCATCCTGCATGCTGCACGGAGAACAAAGGGTCCCATTGATTTAAATGCAGCAACAAAACAACACAATGATTCCATTTAGTGAAAAAAAAAAAAAAAAGTGGCTGGCAGCGCTGGGCAGAATCCTATCTGTGTTCTCTGAGAACTTGGGAACAAAGAAAGGAACAGAAAGTGGGCGTCGAGGGTCAGTAAACTCTACTGACCCGCTTGCTGAACATGCAGCACGTTGTGGAGTAGAGCTACATGACTGGACAAATTCACCCCGAAAAGCAGCCTTTAAAAAAAAAACGGGTGAAAATGTGTTAGCATGTTATATCAACAAATGCCAGTCTACACACCATTTCCCAGAGAGCTCTGCTTAGCTGGCAAGCAGGTTGCCAGAGAACAGTAGTAAATATAGGCCGCTGACATTAAACCCACACCGCCTCTGTTACAGCATCCTGGCCCCACCAGCAGCAAAATAAGCTTCTGCAGTAATGAAGAGCAGAGACAGCATCCAGGTCTGCATTCACGAACCTGCACATCAAAGACGAGACAGCGACTGGCGGCTGTGGCTCGGAAAAAAGCTGCCATTACCGAAGAATTTTGCAGCAGATTTTCGATTATCATGTTGTTGTTGTTTTTTTGTTTTTTTTTGTAAATAACAACAAGTAACAAGAACAGCATTCAGAATAAGTTTTTGCTCCAGCCCTCGCTGCCGTGTGCATTCATAGATTCTTTCGATGAGTAGAGTGTAAAATACAGTTTTACCATTCTTTTAGATTGCATTTTAAAATGTCTTTCATTTAATATGATGTGGCTGTAATGTAACAGATTCCTCAGAGGACCTGTTGACACCAGGTGAAGCTGCACCAATTGCAGTTTTCTGGCTGATGTCCGATTACCGACCTTTTGAAAAGCTTGACCTGCCAATTACGATTTTGGTCCATACCAAATTTTTCTGTCTGAAATGTCACTAAATACAGCAAGAAAATTGCTGAGTAGGCAACAGTGGGTTGACTATTGCTAACTGCAAACGTGCAGTGTCAGCCAAACACCGATCTCCCAAAATTACAAAATTGGCTCTGATAAGCAGGCTGGCCAGTAAATCGGTGCACCCCTAATTAAGGGATTCATCCTTTTAAACATAATGGTTGTACATCTATTGTAAGTGAGAAAGATTAAAGCTGCAGTTTGGAACTTATTTTTAAAAAAATGGTTTTTTTTACATATTTGCTAAAACTGCCACTATATTGTGACAGTATAGTGGCAGATTAGTGGAAAGATTGATTTCCCTGAGCTACTATTGCTATCTGAAGAAATGCATCACACCCGATCAAAAACAACCAATCAGAGGCAGGAGGTGGGTTTAAACGCTGCCAATCATCCTCATGTACTCGCTGTACTAATGTGCTAACGGTGGAGAAACAACATACTGTCCCAGAAAAACCTTTTATCAGTGGCCATGCTAACCAGCCTTAGCATTCATAACAGGCTCTGCTATCAGAAAGAAGCTGCAGGAGTATCAGAGAGCAAGGGGTGACTGACAGCGCTGAGACCCGCCTCCTGGCTCTGATTGGTTGTTTATAGTTAGCACTGAAAGAAAGCAAAGGAGATCAAAAAAATTTCTCATACTATATACTATCAAAACATGGTGACGATTTCAATAAATATGTTGGAATTTAAAATATATATATTTTAATAGAATTACAAACTTCAGCTTTAGGCCTCACACATAGTTAAGTTGCGGATGTTATCTTGTGATATTGTGTGTGGAAAAATGGCGACGCTTCCATGTAAACGTACAGACGCTGAAAAGGAAAGCAGCATCCGATGGAGCAATGCTATCATGTACAACTTCGCAGGTCTTCACAGGATGTATACGGAAAAAGGAGGCAGGAGGCAACTTATAAATCGCCTGCCGTGGCTCACCTCCCTTATTACAGCAGTTCTCACGGACGCTCGGGTCTCGCCATCTGCTACGGAGTTTATTACGCCGCTGAGAGCCCTGCGATCGTGGCCCCACCGTCCCCACCCCACCCCTGCCTCCACCCTAATGAAATTGTGAAGCAATATGTGAGGCCTGATCCGCTTAGAGGGGTTGTTGAGATCTTTCTCTGGAGCTGCTCCGCCGGGCTTTTTACAGTAACAACACATTCGCGGGAATACTTAATAACCGCATTGTGATTTCAAGCCATTTAACTTCGCATGGCTGGCTAGAGCAGAGGGGAGGAGGGCGGGGGATGTCATTTGTGCAATATTACACAAAGCAAACACAGCCTGCAACTCCTTTGCATGTCCATGTTGCAGATTTGTCGGGCTGCATTTTACTCTGGCTGAGGCTGAGGCTAATGAGGGCGAGTGATAATGGCTGTTTACTGTGAGCGCAATTTGGGCCATTTAGCCGAACTAGCTCCGTTTTTGCTTTGTGGTCTTGGAGGAGAAGAAAAAAAAAGAAAGAAAAAAAAAAGAACTCAGTCTATAAATACACACACTGACCTAATTATAGGTGGAGTAGAGTCATCTGTGATTTAGTTTGTTTGAAGTCAGCCAAAAGGAAAAAAAAAGAAAGAAAAATCCTCATGAGTTGGCTGGGTGGGACTGGGAGATCTGCTGAAAACAATTAGAGCTCGATATAAAAAGATAAAAAGACGATAAAAGATAAACTACAACAGCTTGATTGTTTTATTTTTTTTAGCTGAGATTTGAGTGGATACATCTATGTGGATCAGAATGATTTAGTAAATTTAGCAGAATGTTACGACATATATGTCTAACTATAAAAACAAAGAGATGCTATGCAGTGTCACTAAAACCACCTCTGCCTGTTCTAAACCTGGAAGATGGAGCACGTCGCCCCAGGTTTAACGTCCTAATAAATATCACTGAATGGTTTAGCACCAGACCTGTTGTCTGACCTGACAACAGGTCTGAAGGCAAGTCTCAAAGAATTTCACGAAATAAAAGAGCAATCTTCAGTCAGCTGGAAGGAAACATTTACACTTTTTCTTTTAGCAATATCTGTAATCTGTTCGCTTTTCAGCATCTACGAAAGTACAACGTGGCAAAATCAAAGCATTCATGCAAAAAAACGTCGTGTCGACCCTCCAGACCAGTCAGCTCTCCTGGTTCTGGTTCTGCTCTGCATCTCCAGAACCAGAGCCAAACACGGAGGAGCAGCATTCAGCTTCTACGCACAACAAATCTGGAGCAAACTTCCAGAAAACTGCAAAACAGCCGAAACACAGAGCTCCTTTAAATCTCGACTAAAACGCCACCTGTTTAGAGTCGCCTTTGATTCATAATAACTGGAACGCTGATCAACATATTTGATGTGTGTTTGCTGACAAAATGTAACATTTATGGCTTGTTTCATAATTGGTTTTTATGGCGTAAAGCACTTTGAACTACCTTGTTGCTAATTAGTTAATACTAATTAACTTCATTTGAACACTTTAAACCTTCCCATCAGAATGAAAACCTGTATCTGAGAGAGCAGCAAATTGTTCCTGTCAAACAATAATTTTTTTTTGCAAATTAACTGAGATTTTATGTCTTAGGCATCTTCCCCCCTCAGACTATCAGCTTCTCTCTCCCTGATGAAGAGCAGGATTCCTACAGCATGACGATGCCACTACCATGTTTCATTCAGGAGAAGGTGCTCTGCTCATTTTCATTACATGTTTCGCATTTAAGGTAAATTGTTATTTTGTTGTTGTTGTTTTTCACTTCACAATTATCCACTCTACTCTGTCGGTCTATCATATAAATGTCATTCATAAAATAGTCAATGTAATGTGACAAAATGTAAAAAAAAAAATTAAAAAAAAAGGTTCTGGAGGTATGATTACTTTTGCACTGTAATTTCAAGGATTCTGTTCACTTTAACGTCATACCAGCTCACATTTACGTTTATGGTGTGAAATTGGAACTCAGGTCCCAGTTTAAGAGGCCTCATAATAAATAAATACATAAATTATTTGCTCTCTAACACTTGCGGTAGAAAGAGGAGAGCTTCCTCCAACCTGTGCAGACATCTGCACCAGTAACTTTCTGGTGCCGTGCCAGCTCAGCGTGATCCAAACTCACCACAACCTCAAATTGAAGCACCGCAGCTCGGCTTCGCACCCAGGCGGCCGGCGGGTCGCGGAGCTGGATTAGGAAACATCCATAGTGAACCAAAATAGAGCTCTGCTTTGTACTAATCCAAACTGAACAGGTGCTTCTATTTAAAGGACCAAATCCTCTCCAATCCACCCCATCGCTATCCCAGCCCTGTGCTTCCCCCATCGCATCTTTAGGATCTGTTTTCCAATTATGTTTTATTTCCCAATATTTTCTTGATTAGGGAAGGAAAACCAAAGCAGTTCAGTCTTGTATGTGCCGTGAAAATGTGAATGAAGAAAAGCACTTAAGAAACTAAAGCTTTTATCACTTTTACTCCTGGGAGGACGTCCTCCTGAAGTGGTACACAATTTCTTTTCTGCTTGCTAATTGGCAAAAGTAGGCTTCTAATCAATACCGCACCAATACATTGGAACCATTGAAACACAGATTTTGACTACTATTTTGGACATTTTCTTACTTTTTTATCAACTCCACCGGTTTAATTCCAGCTCAAACAATGTGGAGTAAAAACTAAATACTGAACTGTAGAGGGCGAGGCAGCCAACTCTGAATGAGTACTAATGTCTGGATGAACTCACTGGAGAAAGTTACATTCAGGCATATTAAGACATCCACACATGTTCCAGTTTTTGCATTGTTAATTTTATCAGGACTAAAGTGGAAAGAAAGATATACTTCTTTTTTTTCTTCAAAGTTTTCAGGTTTATTTGTATGGTGCATATTTATACACAGCCCCTCTAATATTCTACAGTACCACTATTCACAGAACGACCAGATAGACGCAAAGTTAAATATTAATTTGAATTTATCGTAACAACATTAAGTCAAAAATCACATCACGATAAGAAATGTATCACGATAACTGAACAATACGATAAATGCCAACCCCAAATGCCAAAGCTGTAATGTCAAAATGTAAAAAGAATGGCTGCTTTTGAAAACCACTGTAGGACCGAGGCTGAATAAGTCGAAACTGATGATACAAAAAGGATATTTAAGTTGTATAAACTCGGACAACAGTTGATACAACCTCTTACTTTTACACAGTTTAGTTCCTGCCTGCCAGGGCTGCAAAGAAGAGACAGACAGACGACAAAGCATCGGAGCAGAAGAAATAAAGGAGAAAGAGGGAAAGAGGGAGGAGGTGTTGCTTCACACTTTGCTGCGTTTCCTCCAAAGCCAACGCTTAGGGACGAGTTGGGAGGCACAACACTTGCTGGACATCAAGTGACGGGTCAACATGGTGCGAGTCCGGCTTCAGCAGCAGCCACCAGACAGATTGATCACACCCTTTTGGTGCAGAGTTATCATCGCACTGCTGGAGCGTCATTAATCAAAAGCTCTCACTAAAAAGGAGTGGAGCCCAAGGGCTGCTAATTTCACCCCACCCCACCCGCCGGGTCAGAAACCACATTGTCTCAGTTTTCAATCCCACCAAGCCTTCTCCATCAGCCCGACAGAACACCTCAGGGTAGTGTTTGAAAAACTAACAAAAGCGTTTCCTTCAAGATCTACATTCAGCCTCAAAAAGTGCAGAGATCACAATCCCTCCTCTTGTACCCGTACAAATGCTGAGAGGCGGCGGCGAGCGAGCAGACGAGGATTTTATTGCAGCAGTCTGAAGCTGTTACGATCCAAGGAGCGGAATATGGTTGACAGGCCCCGGGGCCGGTCTTTGGAGCCACGCTATTCACACAAGCACAATCGCGACCTTTCTAAATATGAATTTGGTTGCAGCCGGGGCAGTCTTGGCTTTTGTTGCGAACGCAACGTGACATCCACGGGCCGCAGCAGCTCAGCGGCAGACAAAGGGAGGTAAAAGGCCGGGGGTGTCGTGGAGCGGGACTTCAAAAACCTCCTTTACTTCTGTTTTTTAAAAACGTGGGTGAGATGAGTTCAGCATGAAAAAAAAACAAAAAAAAACTGAAACAAATCAGTCTTACACAAATAAATGTATTTACTCTGTTGCGATGTCTAGGCCTGTCAAGGTAGCAAGTTCTGCTGGACGATAAATCGTCCCTGAAGTTATTGCGATAAACTATAATATTGTTGTTTTGAAACCATTTTCAAGCAATATAATGGTAATGGCATAATTGTACATGAACACATTCTCAAAGATAAATAGACTTTAAATTCTAAGGAACATTTAACACTGGAACTGGAAAATGTTTCAAATATCCCAAAAAAATCAACAAAACAACAGAAGCAACAAATTTAATGAATTATGAAGTCTCTGTGGACAAAACTGTCCTTTGAAGAACGGGTCTTGTTGAGACCAAAGCACCAGACTGAAGACTTTAGTTCAGTTCTGATAAAAAGAGACAGAAAAAAGAAAAACAATAAATCATGTGAATGAAAATTATTGAGTTTGTTTTAATTTATCATGTGATTAATTGATTTATTGCGACAGGGCTAGCAATGTCTTTACATTTTCTTCTCAAGTTGAAGCCTGCTATATCACAAGTTTTTCCAATTTTCTTTTCTTTTGTTGTTAAGCATTCACAGACATATTTACACTGAAAACCTGCTCACACAAAACGAATCACCATTTTTGGTGATGTGTTATTTGAAAAAAAGTGTTTCCATTGCGATTTTGCACAACAAACCAATTTTGATACGACTAAAAAACCACCTCATCCTCATGCCAAAGCGTTTCATCAAAAAACGAAAGTTTTTTTTACCGAAATTGCTGCGTTCACATTAAGTGGGTTTATTTTCGAAATGTCAAGTTTTGCAATTATATGGTCAACAGAAATGCAGCTACTGAGGGAAGCTGATCTTATCAAAGGAACAAGTTCAAACAATGATCCAATGTTTTACTGATGCAGAACTGTTCTTCCCTTTGCTCCGAGTTACCCAACACATTTTTGTACACAATAAAATTTTTTTTAGCCATTAAAGTTGATTTTACAAAGTTCCTCAAGAGTAAAATAATAGTTTCCTAAGCTTACAACAGAGGACAGCAGCAGCAGCCATCAAAAGGTTTAGCCTTGTTGAGTTTAAAAGTGTTCATGCTTCAATAAGAAGCAGGAATAAGAATATCTTTTTAAAAATGTCTGGAAGTTTAAAGGAACATCTGTGGAGTGGAAAATTGGGCCTTACCCAAAAGAAAAACCCATCCCTCGGGTTGAAGATTCACTCTGAGATTTAGAAGAAAAGAAAGAAAAACCTGCCTCTCATCTGTAAGAATGAGTGGCCTGCTGGCGGAAAACCATTTAGCCCTCAGAGTCGCAGTAATGAATCTGAGTCACATGGAGGCCGGCAAAACGTCCACTGAGAGAAGACAGAAAGAAAGACCGAAGGAAACGGACAAAGCTCTGACCTCGTTGGCTCGCCGTTCTAGGTGGGGATATGGAAGAATGGAAACTCTGTCAACCGCTATCAAGAGCGAGGAACAAAAAGGGTGGACTGGCTCAGACTCTGCCTTCCAGTTGAACCAGTCTGCAATTCTTTATTCTTCTCACAACTGACTCAATTGTTGCATTTTTTTAAATGGAGTTACCGACATCCAAAGGCGTCAAGTTTCCAGTGACGTAAAAAATTCTGGAGTTTCAAGAATTTATGGCTCGCACCAAAACTGGGGCCGACTTACTTTTGTGTTTGGGAACAGCTGGAAAAGAAATCAGGTCCACAACAGGATAGATACGATTCATCTTCGCTTGGTTCACATGACTCCATGGTTTTCAACTCCCTGACGTTTTATTTTTTATTTTCTCCCCATGCTGTCACATGTTTCTCAGGGCGCAACATGCCTCTGTTTACATTTACAGGGTTTGAGAAAGACGGGAGAGAATGAGTGGCAAACCGAGGAAAAGACTCAAGACTTCATCAGGTTTTAATACTGCCTTTAACAGGCAGTTTTACATAAAATCGATTTTTTTGAGCTTTACATTACGTTGTAATGATATTCTTTCATCAAACACACACCTGGACTGTTGCTTTGATTCTTTCATGCATGTCTGAGAAATCCTTTAATCTCCCACGGCAACCACTCAGTTGTGCATAAACGCCTGAGTGGACCAAGCCCCGCCCTCGAGGCAAAGCTCCTCCTCGGAGCTGCTGTTTCCAAGTTTCCACCTCACAGAGCATCTCCTCCGCCATTCCCACACTCAGCTCCTTCAGACTAGCCAGCAGCAATTAGCAAACACCTGGTGAAACTACACACCTGCTGAGCTACTATAGGAGCTACTTCTCAGTGCAATGCTGGTAAAAACTTTGTTAAAGGGTTAATAGAGGAGCCATGTTGTGATGACTTCCTGAAAGCAGGAGCTTTTAAAGAGACAGAGGCCCAATTTAAAGGCATTAAATTTATATATATATATATATATATATATATATATATATATAATTTCATAACAACTGAAGTTAACTTGATTGTGTTAACATGGCATTATACACAATACTGACCCTTTAAAGGTATTTCTACACATTTAGATTTCAAACAATACAATATTCTATCTAACTGAAAATTACAAAATGACAAAAACTGAAGTACACACTTTTCCTCCAATCAAAATTTTGTATTTTTGCCAGAGCCGTTTCATTAGACGTCTCAGCTGAGGGGCACGTCAGCTGAGATTACGTGTTTTTTTTTAATCGACATGAACCTAAGCGCTGCCCTTTTTCAACTTCACCGCCGCACGATGAGCCAGACTCACACAGCTCTGCCCACCAGGCCTCAGTCTGAACAGCTTTTTCTTTGTGATTCCAGCATATAGCCTGACACCATCGGTAGAACTCATGACACACGATGAGGGGGGCAAAATATCCCACATGAAATGGCATGCACCACAGGAACATCCCGTGGTGCACATGAGCGTGGAAGGGATTAGGTAGTCAGGAAGCCCGGCGTTTCCCTGAGACAATTCTCATTATCGGGTCGGGTCGAGCTCGGCTTCCTGCAGCAGCAGAATACACACAAAACACGTCTAAAGAAATCTTTCTCTGGAGTCGAGATTTCATTTAGCAATGGCAGACACATGGACGCATCAGTGAATGTGACTCAGTGCAAGTTTTACAAAGTGAAGAAAAGACACAACTCTGCCGCTGTGACCTATCTGCTCCTCAGCAAAATCCAGCTTTTAAAAACTCCCTCATCTCGCTCGGTTTTTACTAATTCGCTATTTTTAACTGCACAACTTTCCCTTGTCGCTTTTCAAACTCGCTACGCTGAGCACTCATCGTCTTTTTCTCTCAGGAAGGAGAACCGGCTCGTTGCTGAGAATCAGGAGCTGAGCACAGCTCCCTCCTTGGAGGAAAATAAGGGGAGTTCTGCTCGCTTTAAGCAGATCACCTGTGTTGTGAGGTGGGACTCAATAATATTCGATCATTTATTTGGCAAGGATGTCAATAATGTTGGAGGTAAGCATGAACTGAGAACGAGATCCGGTAAAACCACCCTGGCCTCCATTTTACAGTCAAGAAAGGAGTTCATGGTAAGATTCCTCGTGCTTGTTGCTGTGGAGAGGGTGAAGCGCAGCCTCATAATATTAAACAGAGAAAAGCACCAGAGAGGTATATTAATTACTTTACGGATAACAACAGACACTCGTCTCATGTGCATCCCATTAGTCACAAAAGCAGAGGCAGGTGAAGGGCACAGGGTAAAACCTGCATTAAAAACGCAGGATATCAGTGGAATGGAAACAAACAAAATATTATTTTGGTTCTTTGTAAAATCACCACTATCAGCCTGATGAGGACATGGATGGAAATGTTCGACCTTCATGCAAAAACATCCTGAGTGAGTCATACCAAACACTGCGCATCACTTTAAACTGGAGGTGCACTGATGGCAGAATATACAGGCAGCTGTACAATGGCATGGTTTCAGCTCAAAGGAGGCTTCAGGAGTTTAAAGTGGCCCAGTCAAAGTTTCAATCTGAATCAATTTCACAATGTGTGGCAGGAACTGACGTTTGGTTTTTACAGACAATGTTCATCACATCTGACTCAAATGTCCGTCTCTAGATGCTCGAAGATGGTAAAAGACGCCTTTTGTAAACTTACACAGTCAAATATTAGCAGCAATAATTCGGGTTATTTAGCCTGGCAGAGGAGAAAAAACTGGGGGGTCATTTTTCAAAGTCGTATATTCACCGCGTTATTCATTCACAGTTCCAAAATACGATTGTAGTAAGCAAGATAAATATGTAGCTCCATTTAGTTTGAACCTAAATTTTTACGAAAAATGAAAATTGACGATAACTGGAACACAGCAACTGGATCATCAAAATAAAAGCCCAGTCTCTGAACCTTTTTATAAACTGCTGCATTCTAATATCCTTATCACTGTCATGAAGTGGTGTGGAGGAAGGCGGTGAGGTAAGCGCAGCAGATCAGGTTGCAGTTTAATGGTGAGAATAATCCAAAAAGACACGGTCCAACAACCAGGCAGCACGGCTGAGCGGAAGCAAGGGCTCAACACCGGTAGCAACTGGTGATACGAGTGGCCGACAAAACAGCCAGGGAAAACGCTTGACAGAAACTCACAAAGGACAAGGACCAGACGAGGAACAAAGAACACAGGTGGGGTTAAATACACAGAGGGTAATCGCAGAACGAGAAACACCTGGGAACAATCAAGGGGAGACAGGACAACACAGAAACTCAAAATAAACACACAGAAAACTCAAATCACGACAATCACTGTTTGTTTCTCTCTTGTCCAGCGCAACAGTTCAGCTTAATCTTGAGACATTTTCAAGACATTTACCACTGGATTTACAGCAACAGAGGAGTCAGTTTCACCAGCAGGCGTTTACATCGAAGTTCCCAAGACTCAGATTTCATTGCAATAGAGCATCTCCACTTATTGGCAAGTGAATTTGCATATTAGCTAACTATTTAGCTCTGAGCTAGCTAACTATGCATGAAATATGTTGTAAGTAGTTAATATGTTGTAAGTAGCCATTACTTGGTGCAGCCTGCAGCTCCCTCCCTCGCTGTCGTGAATGAATGAGGGCTCTATTGGGCCTGGAGGTTCTGCTGCTCCAGCCCACAGTGGAAAATACGACAGCCAGCAGCAGGTAGGGTGAAAGAGCCTTCTGACACGGCAGAACGATTTCATCCACATCAAATACTACAGAAGTTCAGCTTCACAGTATGTGCTTGTGTAGTGTGTGTTTTTTTAAAGCCTGTAGCGTGAGAGAGTGAGAGCTACACATGCAGAGCCTTTTAAGTGTAGAAGTGTCAGATTTGCGTAGCCTTATTTGATCACACTTTAAATTGGATTACAGAGTTAAAATCATTTTTGCAACTAAAAAAAGAACGATGGAATAATCCCATATTTTATTTCTAGTAGTCAGGTCACACTAACAGCGACCAAAAAAAGAAGAAAAAAGCACTTTTTATTTTTTTACAAAGAGGTTTCTGAGAGTTTATGAGCAGTCAATATCTTATCTGGTGTTTGATAACTTTCTTTATGGTTTGCATTTTGAAAGAAGGACCTTAAAGTTAAAAATACATACCACAAAAAGGAATGTGTAAAGCTTAAAGCTTCACTAAGCTGGCCTTCAGAATGCCAAAAAGTGACACCTTCCTGCAACTACAGCTTTGATTAGGAAGAATAATTTTAAGGAACTCTGTTCCAACTAGAAAATCTACAACCTTAATAGAGTTTGAGGCAGCCATTTTTTTTTAATCTGCCTCCAAGGCAAAAGGATTCCCATAAACCTGGGAGAATACGTTATGCTCAGCTAGAAGCTTTTCCTTCCTCTGTACCGGCCGCTCTGAGCAGATTTAACGTCTCCACATTCATTTAGAGTCATCGCCTCTGGCTACATTATTAATTGGAGTCCGATATCTGTTCTCTTTCTGCTTGTGTTAGGATCTCTGCAATCGTTGCACCACTTCAGCAGCTAATTCTTCCATATTCTGAAACTACAGTTGTAGGAAACAAAAAAATCAAAAAAGTAATTTAGGTCCAGTAAAAGTTAGAAATGCCAGGAAGCCATCTTGAAAGTCCTCAGCAAAGTCTGACCATTATCTACTACAAACCCATAATTTGTTGGAAAGCCTTTATTGTTAAAATATAAATGTATATAAAAAAGCACAAACACTTTTCTTTTTTGTCAAACTTCCAGATTCTGGTTTTTTTGGTGCTGCAACAGTACTCTTGATATTGTTTAATCTAATATGGATTCCTTCGTTGATATGATAATTACTTTGGTAATCGACGATTCTATCAATATTTTTGGCAGTGAATTGAATAACCAGAAACGTCTTTAGTCCACGTCTGCTTTCTGTTGCCACACCTTCTGAATTTAGCTTGCTAGCCGACGACGAAGACAATACCAACCCCACAGCTTCCTGTCGTGCATCGCAGCTATCAAAGTTTGGCATGGACATTTCTTTTTCTTTTTTTTGGCTGCCTGGAAATTGAGCAGTTAAGCAGCCCTCTTCAGTCAGAAGCCTCTTCAAGATTCGTTGCAAGACCGACTGCTACTGGAAATCCTTCCTACCCACAGCGCCACCGTCCACCATGACATTCTTACGATTATTTGGACGAGTTTTGACATGAATAAATTGAATTCCTTCTGACTCACAACTTCTATGTTGAAGTCTTAATGTGTCTTGTGCCAAAACATCTTAATAATGAGACACAGCTTTAAAGTCACAGATGTGAAAACACAAAGTGATTGCAGAAACTCACTCAACCCGGCACAGCACATCCTCTTCTTCCACAAAAAAATCCCCCTAGCCAATGAAAATATTACTTGTTGCCAAACTAACATATCTGCACAACTGCATCCTAACTGCTGGCTTTGTTTTGACAGCATGATTTGATTTGAGCAGCGCCTCACAGAACCAATCTCATCAGCTGAACGGAGCCATTCCTCCCATGCCGTCTGTCACATGTTCAGGGCAGCCTCCTCCTCCCAGGGTCTTGAACTCATCAGAGATGTGGCAGCCGAAATTAAACATACTTGGCATTTATGAATTTATGAGCTGAGGCTGTTCGTTTAACCGTGCGATTGGAGCGACTATCTTTATTACTTGGAGGAGGGAGTTTAAAAGTCCCAAACCTGCTGGGATGGTGACCTGCAGTGTGGTCATTTCATGGCGGCAACAAAAACTCTGCAAAAAGTGTCCAAACATTTACCGCAAAAATGCTTTGCTCGGACCACAGAGAGCAGAAGGAAGTGGGTTTCGGCATAACACACGTGGAAATAATTGTTCTAAAACAGCTACAGTACAATGCTTTGTTGAAAACGGTATTCTGATAAAGAAAAGCTTTTTGCATTTTGTTTTTTTTAAAGCTCATATTGTCCCATTTCTCTCCCTCCTCAACCTACATCCTCTGCGGTTCATCCACCCACACATTCATGCATTAACGCCACACAGAAACAGTGACGGTTCCACCTAAACGTCCCCCTTTTTTGGAAACCCAATTTATGACACAATGCACAAATGTAATGTTAAGTTTGTTTGTATTTTGCGTTTTGTCCCAATCATTTTAGATAATCAAACTAATTTTAATACATAACCAGAGTAAACGCAACAAGCGGCTTTCGAATCGTTTACGTTTGACTTATTATTTCTGAAATACTGTGTTGGTTACATGACAGAAAATAATGTGGTTAATTGTAGTTAATTCATGATTTAACAAGGGGAAATGTATATTTTCACATAGTTTGGAAAGCTTTATCCTCCTCACTGAATCAAAACATACTCTGAAAGATGCTTCTTATATTTACTTATGTTTTAGTAGCTTCATACTAGAATCGATTTGATGATCCAAAAACATTTAAATAAAGATTATCTGTAAGTTGGCAAATTTTCCCAGCATTGCATACGGGTGCTTTAAAGTTTCCCTGAAACTGCCAACAGGGTAGAGCAGTAAATTTTAATAATAGCTGCCTGTAAATGAATTATTTCCCAGGAGTGGCTATGAGTTTTTCTTTATATGCTTCTTTCTTAGACTTATATCTGCAACACCAGTCTTAATTATCGTGTCACCTCAAAGCCTAAAACTTTAGACACGGCTGATTAATGCCACCCTCTTCTACAGCTCCGTTTCCTGACCGTTGAAGCGTGCCAGGTCCCGCAAAGCAAGCCGGCTTTTTGGAGAATGATGGAGGAAGAGACGTGACAAGCTTCAGATCCCACACTCATTGTCTCTCACTACCAAACCAACATCAAAGTGACCTGTTACACTGATGCTTTTGGAAAAAAATCAAAGACATCCATATGAATCTCCTTGTGTTGCTGGCATGTCTGACGGACATGAGAGCAGAGAACTGATGAGACCAGTGGCTGCAGTCCAGACAGAATTAAACTATTTATATTCTTGATACCAAATGTAACAAATGACTTCAGTATTAACAGAGTTAGTGGCATATTTATTTACCATCCAGACTTCTGTAAACTGCTGTAATGCAGAGCAGGAACGGGACGAAGTCAAGCGGCAACATGCTCTTTGAAGAAGTCACAAACTTGAGCACTAAGAGAGTTGAAAATTTGAACATGTATGCTCCACTGCTGTGAAATGTACCTACATGCTATTCAAGCATCACAGCAATGACCGGGCAATAACATCGTTTCGTCTCATGCTGTGCCACGCAGACGCTCTGTCTGCACCGTTGAAGATCTGCTCACCTCGGCTTGCTAAACACTCGCAGACACGATAGGGGACCTAGTCCAGTCTTCTGATGAATTCAGATAACGATTAATAAATTACTTGAGGGCACTCATACACTTTAAAGAGAATTATTGAACATTCAGCCCAAATGGCTGGGTAATAATTTGGGATGGGAAACCCCCCCAAAAAGAACGAACAACACATTGAGGTCACGGCAAAAAGTAACTTTCCCTGTCCTTTCAAGAAGAACATGGGAACTCAACCATCTTCCTTCCAACACACAATATGTCTACAATACAGGCTGCATTCATACTACAAGAACATGGAGATACTTGTAGCGCCTGTTAGCTTTACATTTAAAGCTGCAAAAGAAAGAAGCACATTAAACATGTAAATCTGAATATTTACAAAGTTTGCTTTGTGTTCTAATTTGAAATGTCTTATTCTCAGCAAACATCAGAGGAGGTAGTTTTAGATTTAAGTCGCAGTAATAAAACTTTTTCCCCAGTCTGCTTGGCAACAAGGTATAATTGGAGCTCTGACGGACTCCCAGTTTAAAAGCAGACACTAACTTTAGACCAGTTTTTAAAATTATTTTATGCACTCCTCTCTCTTCGCTTCCATAGGTAGAGTCTCCATTATTCCTGGAGCCAGCAACCAGCTACTACATTTATAATCCATCTAATAAAGGCACTTCGGATAAAAGCAGGACATTACAGCACCGCGGAGTGTGTGCACACTGCCTACTTATGGTCTGTGTCTCAACAAATGTGCTTTAGATAAAAACATTCATTGAATAGCTGTTATATGATATGAAGCTGCAGATGTGCTGATGCACCAACCGGGGGGGGGAAGCAGACAGAACGAATGTGCCGTGATTATGTGGAGCTAATAATCTCATACAGGAGGGATAATTAGTCGGGAAAAACCAGACTCGCCTTGCCATGACCTCACACCTCTTCACAGCCAGACCAATTCGCAAAAAAAAAAAAAAAAGAAAAATAAGCAGATGAAAATATCTACACCCTCAGCTAAGTATGCTCTTGTGTTGTTTGTGCACAGCCTGTTTAGTCTTTTCACGCTGTCAGATCGCACTGTGAGGCGCAGCTCCCTCAGCCTTTTGTGTTTAAGCACCTACATGGGAAGCTCTGCACAAATCGAACATTGCGCTTTGTTTCTTCTAACTGCTGATTTGACTTTTTCCGTTGACCTCTGTCCTGACGGGTCACTCAGAACAAATATTGCCATGCAAAGACTGTGTCCACTCTCTCTGGCCCGCTGACACTTTTAACAACAGTTGTGACAATTGCGCTGCAGAAACCCTGTCGCCACGAGAAGCGGTGGGGAGGTCTCTCTGTCTGTGCAGCGTCCGATCGAACGTAATGGACCGACGAGGCCGAAGACGCAAAGCCACAATCTCACTGAGACCACATGACTGCTCAAGTAGCAATATCACTACTGTGTTTTCTGTAAAGCTGGTCATTTATTTATGAATATGATGGTTTCAAGCTAAATGCTTAGCAAGCAAACTAGCAAGCTAAGTATAGCCCGGAGTTGACTGTTTTGTTTGGAGCTAAATATTTAGTTTATAACCTTAATTTTTAGCTTGATAACTAAATATTTTTGTTTGGAGCTAATTATTTAGCTTGCTATCCTAAATATTTAGCTACACAGCTGAACGGTTAAAGCTTGGAGCTAAATATTTAGCTAGCATGCTTTTGCTAAGGAATTATTTAGCTTGCTATCTACATATTTAGCTAGCCTGCTTTTGGTAACTAAATATTTAGATTGCTAGATAAATACTTAATTAACAAGCTAAATCTTTAGTTTGCAAACTACTTTTCTGTTCACTTCCCTGGTTCACTGAATACAAATATTGACATACAACCGGAAAGGATATTTAAGCTAAATAATTTTAGCCGGCTAATTAAATATTTAGTTTTATACTCACAATGTGAACAACATTTTGAAAAGAAGACTTTAAATGAACCCAAATATTTAAAATTTCAGCCACGTAATAATTTTGTCTCTTATTAATTGATTGATATCTCTACAAGGTGACATGATATCACCTTTGATCCCAATATGAATAATAAATTACTGTTCGCAATGGGAGAGTAGGACCAAACATATAGTCATTATAGCTCTTAAAGCGACGTCGTAGCCAGTTAAGGTCGATTTTGGCTTATTGGTTTATTGGAAACCTAGACATAGCAAACCTGCCACAAAACTCTCGGTACAGCTCCGGTTTGAATCATAATCACCAGCATGATAAGTTTTCACTTCTTCTTTTTTTTCTGACAGTAGAAAAGAATAACTGAAAACAGAGAGCGAACTTCATTTCCCCGTGATCAAACAAGTAACCTGACACTCTACCTCAACCAAAAGGGATAAAATTACAAAGTGCCTGCGTCGGATGTGCTATATTCCACTCTTCGTGTGAAGATGGGGGGAACAAAACGTTACAAGAACGAGCCTGGTTCCACTATTCAAAGCTCTGCTCTCACCAGCTGTCTGTGTTTTTTCCCCCTCCAATCTGCTTAAATATGGTAATGAGCCATCAACGTAGACGTGGTGCGTATAAATGTATGAGTGCGGCACGTATGAGCCGCAGTGTGGCAAAACATGGTTGCTTAATTCACATATGGAGACATGTGCACGGCTTGTTTGTTAGCATGTGTAGGTGGCAATTATGCAAACATATGCCTTTTTTTTCCCCCCCAAGCAGCGAAACGCTGACATCACGGCCAACATTACAGCGTGGGCAAATTTGCGAGGTGCACAGAGACAGGTGTGTGTGGGTGTGTGTGGAGCACAGAGTGCAGTAGTGACCTGGTCAGGACCCTGATCCTGACCGGCTGGGCCAATGTCTGATGTTGGGAAAATGCAACTAAATCAGTTGTAGTAAGCAATAAATCAATTAATCGCATTATAAATTAGAACGAGTATCATTTCTGATGCGTGATTGTTTTTCTTGCATCTCTCTCTTTTTCTACCAAAAACTGGATGACCAATGTTTGCAATCTGGTGCTTTGGTCTCAACTAGCCCCTTTTTTGAAGGACAATGTAGTTTTAACGGGACTTCAATTTGCATTTCATTTGTTTTGTTTATTTATTTTGGATATTTAAAATGTCTTCCACGTCCAGAGTTACATGTTCATTAGAAATTAAAGTTCATTGATTTTTCAGAGGGTTTATTGCATTATTATGCCATTACCATCATATTACTTGAAAATGGTATTAATACAACAATTTTATTGTTTATCGCGATGACTTCTGGGACAATTTATTGTCCAGCAAAAATGTTTTACCTACATGCAAGACCGGAAATGAAATGCAACCGAGATGCTTCAGGTGGAAGTGGAGAAATCTATAAGCATTGAAGCAATTTTAGTTCATGGCAAAAAAGGCATGCTAAAATAAACGGGCAAACACTGCAAATTGAAGCCTCCTTAAGAGGTTTTTAAAGGATTGCTTGACATCGTTGATCTGAAAAGTCTCAGTAATACTGAATGAATTCAGGAAGTGTTTTAGTTTAGTACATTTACTACTGCAAGTGCCTTATCTTACCATTCCCCCTCCTAATTTAACAACTCACATGAAAAGTTACAAACTGCTTCCTTTGACATTGGCTGTGTCATCCAGGCCTAATATAGATCGTGCCTCTGTGTTGCAGAGCTCCACTGAGCCCAAAACCCATTAAAAGCACATCAGCGAGCCACACTGTCACTCTAAGTGATGCGTTAATTTATTCACAGTCGCTTAGTTTCAGTCAATAAGTAATACGCAATCCTGGATCTGCTCAAATTTGCTCTTTTTATGTGAATATGAACTAAGGATTGTTTCTTTACTTTCTTTTGGTTTCTTTTTCTTTGGGGTTTCAGCTCCTTTCTGTCATGGAACATGCTGGATCCGGAAATAAACGACAGTCTTTCCTGGGGAATACTGACAAAGAATGATGCTTATAGTTAGCGATGGTATCCACGCAAACTGTGCTTAACCAATAAAAGCTACTGAGCTCAGAAATAATGCTGAACAGCTTTGGCTTTGTTTTCGATCAGGAAAGCCCCATTTCACTGCACGATTAAACACCGTACCCACATTGTGACGTTGACTCTTGGCTCCGCCCACTTTGGAGGAATTTTTCAAAATGTGTTAAAAATGTTTACATTGCAAAATAAACTTTTTCTGAGCTTTACATCATGTTATGATGTTATTCTCTCATCAAAAATTGACCTGGAGTGTCGCCTTGATTCTTTCATGCATGTTTGAGAAGTCCTTCAATCTCCATAGCGACCATTCAGCTGTGCAAACCTAGGCGCAGCTCCTCGTCTGAGCGGCTCCCCAACTCAGCTCCTTCAGACTAGCCAGCAGCAATTAGCAAACACCTGGTGGAACTGAGCATCAGCTGAGCTCATTATCGGAGCTACTTCTGAGTGCAACGCTGGTATAAAAAAAAAAACGCTGTTAAAGGCTTAATAGAGAAGCCATGTCGTACTGACTTTCTGAAGGCGGAGTTTCAGAAAAAGTCGTTTTTAAAGAGACAGAGGCCAAATTTCAAGGCACTAAATGACAGTCATATTTAATATAATATATACATTTTTAAAATATGCTATATATATTGAAACATAGTTACTTGATTGTGCTATGAAATGGCAAGAGAAACACATAATACTGTCCCTTTAAAAATCATTAATCAGACCTTTTAGATGAAAATGGACTGAATATCGGCATCTCTGATCGGTGCATTTTTAACCCATTTTCACACTCTGATCAAAATGAACAATCTGCAGATACAGAAGCCTTCTAAAGGCTTTCTTTTGGACCAATAAAATGATTCCAATCTGATACGCCAAAAAAAAAAAAAATCAGCTCATTATGGCCATCTGCTGGAGTGTGATCTGACCGCGGCCTACACCAGCACCAGGAGATCTACGTGCGCACGCAGACACATGCTGCAGTGACTCCACCAGGAACACTTATGGTGAACAGGTGTGATGGACAGAACCGCAGAGAGACCTATAATCCCCAGACCCATCTGTTTCTGCCATACACCCCTCCACCCCCAGCAGACGGATCCCAGCCACAGACGGGCGTTACAGGTCAGCTGGTGAGCAGGGAGCGATTAAACGTCAAGCACTGGGCGTAAAAGTATCTCTGCCAAGTTCACCAGCTCCTGAAAATGGTTCAGATCAACATAACTCAACGTAAAACCTATATAATTATTATCCGTTTAACTTCATTAAAACAGTATACTCTGTAAATTGCCAGGCCTTTCTCAGCTTCTTCCTTTTTGCTCAAGCAGGGAGGATAAAGTCCTCCTCCGGGTCTGGTTTGATGATCAGCATGAGCCCCAAAAAAGGAAACTAATATTCTCAAATTAAATGCAAACACCTACAGGCTCCCTGCAGCAACAGTTGCATTAACAGAGAACAAGATCCAAAGGCCGTTTGACTGCTAATTTATTCTTTATTTCTCAGTCTAAATGTTGTTGGGTTTTTTTTGTTTTTTTTGTAAAAAAAAAAAAAGCCCGAGGCAAGTTAAAATAAGCAACAACTGTTGTAGCCGCTGATTGACAACTACCTGCCTCATGGTCTACCCATTTCAATGAGAGGTCGCTGTGCTCCAGTTACAGGAGGAGGGGGAGATAAAAATAGGCTTCGCTCAGTCACCACTTAGCCTGGAAACATGGAGAACAGATTGTAAATGAGCAGACTGAAGTGCCTTGAATGGCAGGCCTTGTTGCTGGCTGTCTGCGCTCCAGGACACGCCGACTGCAACGCAGCGACGCACTGAGCAGAAAACGCTTACCGTGCGTTAAGGGCCCGAACGCACGGCAGACGGGGACCAGGGCGGTCGCTGTCGCTCTGTGTGGGGCTGTTCAGACCCGACGATGTTTCCAGGGTGAAAAGTGGCAAAAAGTGGCGAGCCGAGTGAGGCAGCGTCTGACACTGAGGGGAAAAGTGATTCTTCTTGATGACAGGGAGGGTGACAGGTGGTCTTCACGGACATGTTGGTTACACTGAGACGACGACACATTCAGCTGTCAAAATACAAATCTTAAAAACTGTTGGTGTTATTTAATATGCATGACAGATGGAATATATGTTTAAGATTTGAAACCATTAATCGAATTAATCGTGATGAATTGATTATTGAAATCATTTTTAGCTAATTTACTAATTGATTAATCGCTAAGTGGAATGTATAAACCCGACAAAATGGCCATTTGCTGACAAAACATGCCTCTCTGGGTAGTAATTAAACCAAAACTGTACAAAAATATTAAAAGATTTTAAAAAATAATATTAAAAAAAAAACTTTCTAAAAATGTATTAAAGTGGCATAGCTTTAGCTCCCCCTGGTTAAAATTCTGTAAAAATAAATTTAAAAATACCTCATATTTTGCACCTTAATCCAAAAATTTGTCAACAGATAATCTGTACTGATGTTATTAAGTTCAGCAGAAAGGACTGAGATTTCCACATGTTGATATTAAAAGGGTTTTCTTTAGCTGCAGATGCATCCTTTGTAACAAACAGCAATGCTGTTGTTGCATTTTAGGCAATTAAATATTTGTTTCTTTTTATTTAATAAAAGGAACTGAATTATTTGTTCATTTGCATCTCTTAATGTAGTTATGATACTGAATAAAAAAAACTTAAGTGGTTAAATGAAAAATCTGTAGAATGTCCCAATGTTTGAATCCGATTAATCGTCAGAATAATTGATAGAATAATCGATTACCAAATAACACATCCCTGATATTTTACTAACGTTTCCCACTGTGTGGTTTGCAGAGTGTAATTAATGGAGCCCAACGCGTTAGAAGATCGATACCCTTCCTCATTCTGCGGCTCATTAAGCCGCAGCATGGGCATGACCTGCCTCAACATGGCTCCGATCTGGAGGGGCCCGCGGGTCGGAGGCGTCGTCGGGTGGAATCACACGACTGCTTCACAGCGGCGCTCAGCCTCAGGGTCGAGATGGGGCAAATAGCCTCTGTGCCGAGGGAAAACACGCTAAACACTAATGTCCAAACAACTAAATCCAGTGGGCAATCATTATAGATTTATTGAAGTTTTTGTCAAAATAACATTATAATATCATAATTTATCATAATGTTATTACTCAAAGCTGGTATAACGGCATCCGATCGCCCCTTAACTACAGGTTATCTCGCTTTGTGCACACCTCACAGATGAAGTGTGAAGTCGGCCAGGCGATGGATGCTCCTCCCCCCCGTAGCGTGACCCAGAGACTGTATTATCCCCGACTGGCTTCTCGACGGCCGTTTCTCCTGGAGTCACCCAGATTATGCGGGAGAGCGCAGGCCGAGCCGCCGTAAACTCACTCTGAGGTCCAGGTTCTGCAATGAGATCCGCACTGAGACTTGAGGCCACAAATCAAATTAGGCCCTGAAAATGTAACAGAAATCCATTTCTAAATGTTTTGTTTCTGTTTAAAACGTGCCTGTGTCTCAAAACGTAAAGTTCCTCAGAGGTAACAACATATATTATTTAAGTCTTCATTGTTGTTCTTACAGCATTGTAGAATATTCTGCTTAGGGGGCGCTGTGGCGGCGCAGGGGTTAAGCACAACCCACATAAAGGCCTTAGTCCTCGACGCGGTTCGATTCCCGGCCTGGTAACCTTCATCGCATGTCTTCCCCTTTCTATCATTACCCACTGTCCTGTCAATTCACTATCAAATAAAGGCCACTAGAGCCAATAAAACGTACAACCAAAAAAAAGAATATTCTGCTTAATTATAGACTTCAAATAGGAATAAAATGGAGAAAATAACTAAATTCAACATGACAGGATGCTTACACAAAAGGTAGAGAAACATGATCTGGGGAGAATCTACAGGCTAATGATTTTTCCTCTCAGGTTTATTTCTGCTCATTTCTGTGTGTTTTCCCAGCCCAGCTGTCACTGCGCCTCAGCCCATGCCACAACAAGGCGAAGGCGTCCCGCCCAGCTGCTGTCACATTCCCCGTCAACGGACAACGACTAGGACTCTACAGGCATTAAGAAATTACAACTCTTTCAAAAATAAATACATTTATCTTTTATTATCAACTCTGCTAGCCGTGTGCTGCTAAATTCTCTTCCTGTATGTAAAAGTTTGACAGACTCTTTGATTTATCCATCTATAAGTGCAAGTCAAGATTCTGCTAAAAGCTTATAAGCAGGCAATATGTTACCTGCAGCAAACAGCAGATGCAGTGGTAGCTTTCACATTTTCATGTAGCATAAATTTGCATTATTTGATCCCAGATGCTATGGCTAATATTCAGAAACCAACTTCAATGTCAAAGACCTCAGTCATTTCGGTGAACAATATTAAGTGGGCCTCAAAACTGCCGTCATGTTTGCATTGGGTGGTTGTTTGCATAAAAGCGGGTGATTAGTTACACAGGAAATGGAAGTAAGAGGCTGTGCGCCACCAATGATCCTCCTGTGCGAAACAGAGAACGGAGGAACAAAGAACAAAACATCTTTTGGTCAGAGGAACCGTCTAACACAAAATGAATGTGGTAAGAAAACGAAAACTTAAGCGGCTTGCAGTGGATGTGTTTCACATAGGAAGATAATCGGAGGTGCACCGCCTCCACCATCCACTTTCTACATATGTAATAATTTTGTGTAAATAACCACAAGTAAAAGTGATTAAGATTTATGGTTTTATAAAGCAGTGATGGCATAACTAGATATGATGTATTTTTGGTAGGAGTTGATGTTAGTGTTAAATCTGCATAATTACACACACTTTATTTCTGCCATGGTTGATGCTGCTGTTGCTAGCTTTTACTTGATTGTATCACTTCGATACTATTTTTACTTGTGTATTGGTTTGCAAACTTTCAGAAACTCTTTTCATATAATTTCTTACTCGTTTCTGTAGCTTTACCTCTATTGCTCCTGAATATCATTTGGTTGTGACCTATAAATGAACAACTTTTCACTGCCTAGTTAAAAAATGTAGCTTTTTGTAGGGCATGTTTTCATCTTATCTCACTTCACTTTCTGCTCTTTAGCTGAGACGGTAAAAGAAAGTTAGTCGGGGTAAAATGTGACAAGCCTCTCTGGGGAAGACCTGATATGAGCTAATAACATTCTGCACACATTCTCAGGGGAAACTTCTCAATTTGCATCACACCGGATTATAGAAACCAGAAACATCAAGACTCGCCAGAAAATAAGCTCTGGACGATGCCATTAACATGAAGCGAGATAGATTGCGCGTGGCGAGGAAACGCCCACAGGAGGATCTTTAATCTTCCTCAGGGAGAAGACAAAAACAAGTGCATTTCCTCGACCTAAGCAGAACACATTTGACATACAATGTTTGGAGCTGCTGCAAAGACACCCAAAGCCTAAATGTCAATCATCTGCAGTGTCCCAAGGCAGGCTTTAAGATCATGAAGATTTTAGGCAGGTCAAAGCTTAAAGTAGGAATAAAATGTAAAGTGACACAAGCTGACATGTAACGAAACTCAAGGTGAAGGAGGATGAATGAATGAAGGAGCATAGCAGGTGGAAAGCTTGATAGTGTCAATAAAATAGCAGTGAAACTAGTTGATATTCAGTGATTATTCTCTCCGATGTTCAGTGATGCTAAACACAAGAATGCTAGTGGGAATCATGCAAAAGGGCTACATTAGTTCTGCTGCATTATTGAAATTACGTGAGCGAAGTGGAAGTGGGCTGTTTCAGCCGAGAGCGAAAGCAAGCTGACTTGACCTCTAAAACAACTTCCATAAATTTATCAAAGGCAAAACAGAAATCAAACTAGGCATTTACGCGGGGCTCTCCAGACGCCCCGTTACGTCGTTTGACATGTCTGAAGTAAAACTGACGGCAGGTTTATGTCTTGACTTAATGCTCGTGCCTTTAGCCCCCACAGCGGCACTCGTATCAGCAGGAACAACAATTAACAGTTTAAAGGATCAGCCAGTATTTGGCCAGGAGCCTAATAGCTCCACGGCAGTTTAATAAGGACTTTAGCGGCCGTTCTTTGTGGCAGAAGCAACGGGGACGGTGAGACATCCTTGAACGAAATCTGCGGTTCGCTTCAGTTTTCGACAGAAGGCTTTCGGCTGCTGACCATATTAGGTGGAACCAGGTCACTGAATTAGATCACAAACTCTGGTCGGATTAAGGCTCCGACTAAGAACCTAATTTGGAGTAAAGTGGATCTCAGCACGAGACCTAATGACTTGTTTTAGGTTTCCATCTCATTTGGCCTGTTGCTAAAAAGTCTTACCGAAAAGGGAAGACAAAGTTCTGAGCTCTGTAAGAAAAAAAGCAAAAACAATTGTAGAGTGTGCTCATCCTGAAACAGGGTGAAGCTTTTGCCCTGGGGCAGATTCGACGCCTAACTCCAACTCCACAACATGACCATCGCTACAGCTAAGACTCATCAACAACTAGTAGCTACAACGTCGGGAGAATAGGTTTGAACAACCCGGAAGGATTTTGTGAATTATACATGTAAGACTTTAACACACTCAGACATGCTGTGCAGAGCCTATTGTGCTAGCCATGTGGATTCTGCATGCGGTTGAGATTTCATAGTCAAGGATACCAATTTCCTTCATTTCTCGTGACGATTTCCTTCATTTTCCACAAATCCACTTAGCTTGACATGGTGCCTCATCCTCACTCAGTGTATGAGCTAGTTCTTAGCATATTCTGTATTCTCTGAAAGTCCTTAGTCAAATAACTTAAACTCTAATTGTACCCATATTAAGACCCACTAAGCTAATGCAATACTATCTTCCACAGACATAACCAGGACATGCTAGCCTTGAGCTAGACTTTATCAAGCTAATGTTTCACGGTCAAAATAAATCTTACCTCGTCAGAAAGTGTTTGGCCTAGCTGCTAAAAGTTACTTCAGTGCTATGAGCCGTTAGCTGTGCATGCTAATCATGCTAAACCTGCTGAACTTGATTATGTCTCTTGCCCTTGTGGACTTTTTATAAAGTCAGTTTTACAATGTTATAAATAAATGGTTCATCTCTTAAGAGTGGGAAATGAAGAACACTAGAATCTCCTGAAGAAAAAGAGAAAAACAAAACTAAGACACCCTCTTCTCAGGAAAGATAAGACATGATGATGTCAAGGAAACCACATTCCACAGTGTTCACTGAAATCTTCCAGATGGCTCAGCTATCATGACTGATTTCTAAAAAGGTGTTTTAGCTCACAGATCCAAATTCGAACCCTAGGTTTTCAAAGACAGAACTAGAACTTTAGCTCTATCTAACAGTCTTGTTTCTGTCAGAGAGGTGGTGAAAAAACACCTTCCATTTGAATGAGGCATTTCTCAACAGTTTAATGAAATGCTACAGCTGCACATAAGCAAAGAGTGACTACAGGAATCTTGATGGCAACCTGATTCTGGATTGGGCCAGATTGCACTCTGGCTTTTCGAAACCACACCTGTAGATTCAAACTGTGGAAGAAATATTTACTTCTTTACAAAAAAAAATTATCCACGCACGACATCCAAACCTCTTTTTAACCTTCAATGGTTATCACTGAAGGTTTAGACTGCCTTATTTCAGAGGTTCAAACTTTTTCAATCACTTCAGCTAATAATCGGACTTGACATTGACAGAGCCTTTCTAACAACAGTTCAACAGGACTTAGAGCAAGAAAAATAAGGTCATGTATTATGGACTACATGCTTAGTTTAAGGACGAGGTTGGACTACGCAGTTCGTTTCTAATCTGAAGTCAAAAGTTACAAGTTCCACGTTGTAAAAATGAACAAAGCTAGCAGGAAAGTTGGAGGTTTCTCAGCAGCTTACGCCTTCAAATCCAATATGGTTTTTATTTGCTTTATAAAGACCGCTCTGAGTAACATTAAAGGCAGGCCGGGTCCCACCAGCGGCACTCGTGCCATAATTGCCGGGCTATAACCTCGCATTTTTAGCACACCCAGTTAACACATTCAAATAAAACCAACAAAGCATACGGCCTCATCCTTTCCAAACACAATGAGATCCAAAGCAAAGTTGAAGGACGGCATAGCAAGCTTCAGTCTTCAGTTCAAATGTATTCGTGTGGAGCAGACGCTTGATCTTCAACTGCTTGGAGAGATGTGCTAATATAGTATTCGACAGAGGCTGTGGGATAAGGTCACCTTTACAAACCTAAAAGGGAACAAGCCAAAGCTACAGAGGTAAGACTGACTGGAGCCCCCTGGATTCATGACTTCAAAGAGTCAGCTTGTATTTATAGGGTGTCACTTTATGCACACGTTTGATGGATATGGTAGATCTACGTCAGCTTAGGACAAAAGCTACGTGTATTGAGATTTTTTTGTTACATAAACTTGTATTACTTATTTTACACTGATTTTGATTTATACTATTATTAGTAAGTGATTCAATGCTAATACGATGCCATTTTAATCGTCTTTTCCCTTTACCAGCATTCCTCAGCAGCCAGTTATTAATACATGGCCGCTTTGTTCTGGGTTGGGAGTGTACAGTTGTTTAAAGATATATATATATATATATATATTATTTATTTTTGTCGTGTGTGTGAGGGTGTTAGAGGAAACAGCCTCAGTATGAGCGATGATCATGAGCTGTGGAGCGGAAAACCAGTAAACGGAGTTGAAAATGTTAAGTCTGCGACACATTACCTGTGGATTTAAAACAACCTAAAACATACTGACTTATTGTAGACATTTAATTTGGATTTTAAACACAAAAACCTGACGGCAGAAGCTACAAGATGTACTTATGAATTCGACGTCAAACATGGGTAATATATGTTGTGTAACAGGAAAAAACTTATTATTGTGATTGGACTGCATCCGAAGTCTCTCGTCTCTCGTTGACATAATGACGTGGCAAAAATAGCAGAATCTTGTTTGCATCCAGGTCTGTGCGATTTGTCAGAAACCCGTAGCCGTCTTTTACGCAGAATTGCGCTCAGACAGCAGTTTTGAGTTTTTGCTTTGCTATTTCTTTGGCCAGGCATCCAAAGAAAATAGGAAACCGGATCAGTTCCGTCCTTCCTCCGCATAAATGGCCCAACAAAAACATTTTGAAATCACAAGAGTTTGAAACATCTATGTACAGCAACTGGCTCATATCTAACATGCGCTAGCACATTTATAACAAAAAAGACCAATGGATATTAGTTTATAGTATTTAATGTCACTTTCATTGTGTGAAAAATAAATACTACAGAATGTGGTGATAAAATGGTTGGTGAATGTCTCCCATTGTAATATTCAAATTTGGACAAATGAATTTTAAGAAATCTGCCACAATTGTACTAATTAAAAATTAAATATCTACTTCCAAAAATCAATATATAAAATATCTGATAGAATATTCAATATTCAATATATTAAATATTCACTGAATTCTTATCCACCACTGCACAGCATTCTGGGAGATGTAGGCAAAGGAAAGGCTTTGTGTGCCCAACCTCTCAGTGAGCTAAGCTAGGTTAGCGGCATCAACTAACTCACTCTCTCTTTGGTTACCTAGCAGCGACCTGAGCAGTTTAAGTTTATGCCACTTTGCCTCATAACTGCTTAAATAAAAAAATATATATATTGTGGAGTGAAAACTGTGGATAAAACAGAAAATATCACGCCATCTGGCACTATTTGAGATATTTAACACAAAAAAACAAATTGATAATTATCGATATCGTTGGCTGAAACACTTATACTGTGATATGTTTCTCAGCCATATCGGCCGGTGTGTTTCGAAATAAGTAAGATCTCTCCAAGAGTGTCCCGTGTTTCACTGCGTCCCACAGAAGGACACAGCTATTCTCCTCATAAGCCCCCAAAGCCTCGTCTCTGTAGCCTCCTTGACCTGTTAAGAGGGCCACTCCGGCTGAGAGTGTTAAGACTCGGAGCTCTGTTTCTCCTTATTACCAGTCGCAGTCTCCCTCTGGCAAAACAACACGAGGAACAGGGTGGAGACACCCGAGGAGGGAGAGGCTGCAGGTCTAAATTAATCCCACATGTTCCCCAGGAGGAGACTCTGCAGACGGCCAGGACTCGCTCATCCAGTGGGAGGGCGGCGGAGCGCAACCAAACTCTGAGAGCTCTCTGGTGCACTTTCCCGCACTTTTCGCCCACACACTGCTGCGCACTCAACCCACATGGATCTATTTAGCTCAACTATGTCATCACAAGGCACAATTTTTTTTTTTTTGGCAAGCGCCGGAGATCCAGAAATTCACTGCTCTGCGACGACTGAATGGGTTTGAGATGACTTTGAACAGAAATGACAACCAGAACCAGCAGTGACAAAGGAGATTGGCGTAAATGCCCCCCGTCCCCCCAAGAAAGCTTTTTGATCAGGAACCCATTGGAACAAAGCTTCCACACCTCCATCGTGTTTTTTCCGAGACGGGTTAAATTTCCTCAAAGCACAATTCGCAGCTTGGAATAAAGAAAAGCTAATTACAAAAAAAAAAAAAAAAAAGCTCAATTCTCCATTAAATGTGCTGGAAAAATATCAAGCTCAGGCCATTAAGCACATAAATTACATTCTTAATCACCCGCTGCTTCAGATTAGGATGTTCTTGATTTGATTCATTTTTGAACAAATCGTGATAATCACCAAACAATGATCTCACCCTGTTCACATTTTGAAAATTCTCATCACGCCGAGCAAAAAAACAAGACATCCCTCACCAACCCGGCCTCGCTTGCTGCTGACCGCATGTAATCGGAATTGAAACAAATCGGTGTTACAAGCCACTAAATGTGCTCAGAACGTCTAAAGAATTATGCAACATGTGTGTTTAGCGCAGAGCGCTGTCAGAGGCCTGGCTCCGGCACGCAGAGCCAGAGAGCACCGTGGACGAGGATCAATCAGCATTATCTTAACCTGGTTGTCGACTGGTGACAGGCAGACTGAGAAGGAATGAGATTAAAAGAGCTGCCCTTCTATTCTCCGGGATCTGTTTGACTCAATAACGCTGATGGCCGCGCACTGTTTTCACTGCATGAATGCTCTGCCAGCATGTCAGGTCAAGTTTATTTGTGCAGCCCGTTTCCGAAACAGGGCGATTCAAAGTGCTTTACAAGATAAAGACAGGACACAATAAGCAATGAGAGACCCTGAAACGTTGATACTGCAACAGCAGATCTTTAATGTATTTTTGTGCTAAGTTGTTCAGTGATTTATCACTATTTTAAAGTCTGTTCTCTGAGCTGCAGGGTATCAGTGTAGGGACTGTAGAACTGGTGTGATGTGCTCCATCTTCCTGGTTTTACTGAGATCAGCCGCAGCTGGACGACTGATTTTTTTTTTTTTTTTAGGTAGACATGGTCAAGGACTCTGTTGCAGTAAACAACACATGGATGAGTTTGTCTACATCTTGTTGGGACATTAGTCCTCCAATCCTAGACATGCTCTTCAGGTGATAGAAGACCGGCTTCGTAACTGTGTTTATGTCTGCCTGATGAAAAGTTACCAATTGACATGAAGAAGACCCTGTTTTTAAGGTAAGATTCAAACCAGTCAAATACCGAACCGGACCGTCCAACCCAGCTCTCCAGTCCCTTTAATGACATGTAACAGTCAACAGTACCGAATGCAGCACTAATGTCCAAAAGTACCAGTACTGTGGTTCTTCCACAGTTTGCAACCTGCTGATCAGCTGTACAAACTTACATGAAGGGGTTCGTGTGTGTGTGTGTTTTTTACCCTTGTTAATTTACTGTAACACACACATAAACACCACGAGTCTTTCAAAAAAATAAATCATGGGACTGCACTAACACCCTCAACCAGAACCACTCCTAACTTTACATTGAGGGCACAGAACAGCTGGACGGGCCTACGCTGACAGACCAGGGTGGCATGTCGGAGATCATGGAGGACAGGACATGTGTGGGGACTTAGACTCTGAATCAATGCAGCTTAATGCAGTAAATTTATATACCGCCAGTTAACAACACATGCCACCTAAAGGTGCTTTTCGTAGACTGACAGGTTAAGTCCAGACAGAGAAATATATAATCAGAACAATTCAGTCATATGAAAATATTCCAAGTGGAACCTATTTCTAAAGCAAAGCAGCCCAGATGTTTTAACAATAGATAGAAGATAGATCAAAGACATTGACTAGATCACAGCGTCTTATAAAACTACTGCGGTTTCTCAGTGTCGCTGCATTTATTTAAAAAGTTCTACGCTAAAGTGTGTAACATGATGTAAATGCTTTTCATTTAGGAATTTACTCTTTATTTAGAGAGCCACTTGAGCCGGTCTGTCTTACTGTCACGTGATGCTTTATGATTTATATTCCAATATGCCACATTTATCTTATCCATCAATGACCAATATTACATAATAATCTAGGATTGCTCCGACAGGACATCCCTGAGTTACAGCGGCATGTAAAATTCAGCAAACCATTGCTATGACTTCTTTACCGTGACTTTCACCCAGATCATTCACCGGCTGACTACTATAGGCCTGATGAGTGAGTGAGGATAGTACTTTGTCCTTGGCTCTTTCAAATCTACTTAATAAAAGAAAAAAAAACATGTTGGGAGTTGGTTACTGGCCAATATAAAATCCTCTTGCAGCTGTGAAACAAGGTACTGAGGACTAAAAGCAGAGCATGTTGAAGCGAACTTGCAGGATATAATCAAACAGAAGTTTAGAGGAATTTCTATCTTTCTTAGTATCATCTGTTACTACTTGTATGAGTAAACGAATCCAAAAGTCAATGACGTGATTCACTGGTGATCATTTAAGAGAAATATGATATTTTTGCTGTGCAAAGTCATCCTTGAACATTTTGTCTGTTATGACATCAAGCCTGAGGGTATGAATATAATATTGTGCCATGTGTGGTAGACCAACACACACACACACACACACAAAAACATAATCATGAAGCAGGAAGACAATTGTGGTGGAAATGATCTGAAATTGTGTTTGTAGTTTTCCACAAGCAATGTAGGGATGAAAGAAGATTCTCTAGTCAGATTCAAAACAATTTAAAAACAATTTTTCTGACTAACATCACCCTGGACACACTCAGTCCCTCTGGGACATGGTAGTTAAAGAATCATGCTGTGGGGATGCTGCCAGAAAGAGAAGATCTTGTCAGACGAAAAGGTAGTAGTACAGGGCAGTCCTGAATGAAAATCTGTCAAGAGGTTGCACAAGACTTGAGGTTGGGTCAGAAGGTCATCTTACAGCTGGATGATGACCCTAAACATGCAGCCTGATCATCTGAGGATGTGTGAGAAGGCTTGAGAAGTGATGCTCACACACTCCATCCAATCTATCCAAACTTGATACTACTTCGCAGATCAATGATCTATTTCGTATACTGAGGAGGTACTCAATCATTGGAATCAACTGTTGGAGAGTAGAGACATCTAAATCATGAAGGACAGTGAGTCTTGATAATCAGATAACCACTGCTGTAAAGTGACCCGACATTTCAGTCTCCAGATGTGCAGGGTTAGGGTTAGGATGCTCCGGCCACAAAGAAATCCCCTCACACTACTTTTCTTCAAAGTACTCTGAAGTCTGTCATTGCAATGGGACAAAAACACAACGTTTTAGAGGGTGTGAATACTTTTGCAAGGCGGTGTATATAACTATGTAGCTGCTGCAGCGAAGTAAAGCTGCAGAAGCAGAGACATCGGTCAACTTCACTTAAATTACAGGGCGGAAATGTGGCTTGTGGAGAGCCACACAACCCACAATTAGAGTGAAAATTAACAATAAACCGCTGCACAGACTGAAGATCTACCATTAACTGCCATTAGGAGTGCAATGTTAAACAACAAGCCTTCAGCCCATGGTTACACTGTCTTCCTTTTGTGAATGAAGACCTATTTCTTCTGTTATGGCAGCCCGGTCCCGGCGACACAGTGCTGAGGCGCTGCTGTCAACCTCCAGGCCCCTCTCTCCAGGCAGCTGACGAATGAGGACCTGCAGAGGATATTACATCCTTATCTAATCTGTCAAAGCTAGCCCCCTCTGCTACAATCTTCTGCTGGTCTTATCTACAGTTAATAAGCTACATGAGCTATCTCAGAAAATCTGTGAACTGCACTGCATGGGTATTATGAATGATCCAAAAGGGACATTTTGGCTCTGGTGCACTTGTACCAGAGACAATATGCCCATGAACGTATTGTCCAGAATTATACCTTGGATAAAAGATGAGACCAGGATTGCCACAAATCTTCCACAACCAAGAGACTGAAACCCTAATGTGAGTGTGGCTCTAACAATGTTTTGGGGAATACTTTATACACCTGGTACGTTAGGACAGGCGGACGTTGAATACTGATCTAGAACTCTCATGGTAAAGTTTTGTGCCTCTTGCAGATAGCTATCTGCTCTTTGGGTTTATTTTCTGTCTAATTCAGTATTGGGGTTGATGAACTCAGAAGAGGCACAAGATCAGAGCCGACTGGCGACTAGTAATTTATATGGCAGTCGAGCGACTTTTGATAGATTTTGGCATAGATTCTGCAGCATTTGCAAGTAGTTCAAACCGCATGTTTGACCCTGGTGAGGCCCAGGCCATGAAGTTGAAGCAACGACAACGATTGCCTTAAAAACTTGACGTTATGAATCTGGTTGTGTTTCTGCTTGCCTTCCATACATACCTTCGTAAAATGAGCAGATGCTGTATTCTGCCTGTACCGGCGTAAATGTTTGATTGACGTGTATGTACAGCGGCACTGCAACTGGTGGGATTGGGATGGTTACCATCGGATTACCACTGATGGTTGGTAAATCCACTGGAAATCCATCCCATGTTTTCCTGTGCGCCTCAAATATTTTACTGTAAAAAGTACAGTAAATAGCCTACCTTTTGAAGGAGGAATCTGTGGAACCACACTAATAATGAATAAATACAAGAAATACAACTAGACATGTCAAAAGTAACTCTGACCACTTGCGATGCCATCAGAGAAATGTGCATTACTATAAGACAAATTTGATCTGGACTATATAATAAAATAGCAAAGCTAATCGAAGCACTAATTATGACATGTTGTTCTATGCTATATCAAAGAGTTTGGTTGATTTTACAGAGAAGCCTGGGTAGCAGCTTTAATTATTCCTGGGTATTGGCATTACATCCGGAGGCTGAGATTTGCTGGCATTCCCACATGATAAATCCTCCTATTAGAGTCGACTGTTAATTGCCTTGCTATGGGAAATGCTTCTATCTTGTCACAACTTCAGTCTCAGCAGCGCACAGTGACACAGTCGCATATTTAAATAAACAAAATAAACTCAAATAAGCGTCCCCGTCATGTGAGCAGTATTTAAAGCAGGCTAAGACGTTCTGGCTCCCACCATATGCTGGGCTTAAAACAGGATTAGCGAACGCAACAATTCATTTAACTGCAGACAAACGCAAAGAAAAAATGTCCCACAGGACGGACACCGAAGCTAAGAACCGGAGCAGCAATAATTACAAAGCTTTTACCCCTTTGGCAACAAAAAAAAAAAGAAAAAAAAAATGACAGAGGCAGATTAGGATCAATAAACAACAAAAACAAAATACATTACATTTTCAATTATTGTCCCCCAGAAAAACAATCTGCACTCTGTACCCAGAAGAGACACTTTGAATTGAGAGAGAGAAAGCGGCCTTATTTGGTGAATGAAAATGACCCTTTGACAGCAGCTCGACATCTCCGCACTGGTCTGTTCTCTCTTAACCAACATGCCAGGAAGTACCTTTCAAAAATCTCTACAACAGCCCCCGAGATTGGAGGACAAAACGCGAAACAACAAGCCGAGATGGATGTGAATGACGTCTGATTCGCCGGCTCCGCAGTGAAAAGGAGGAAACAGCTGCGGAAGGTGAAGATTAGATTCCTGACGGGGCCTGTTTTCGCGTGCAGCTCGGCTCTGCTCCTCTCAGGCCGGTGGCTCGACGTCGGCCACCGCCGACAACCTCTCTCATAACTCAAGCTTAAAGAAATACAAATAAATACAAAAAAGCGCTGAACACCAGCCCTGTCCAGATGATCTACTGATTGTTTCCACACACCGCCTTGCGGACTTTAAAATGTGTAGCGTGAGGCTTGGCAGCACAGGCCAAGCTGGCAGGTTGGTTTCCTGGATAATTTATCCATGTGACATATGGTTTAAAGGCAGTGATTAAGCCTTTGTGAAGAATCGCTAAAAGGTTTTGATGGGGGGGAAAAAAGAAGCTTATTTACTGCAAGAATGGTGATTTGGAGCGAATTTAGACACAGAGGCTTTGAATGTCTGCATAAGGTGGCGATGAGGTTGAAATCAAAGTCTTTGTTGTGATCAAGCTGTGCTAATGTGCAAGGACTAGCTCTCATTCTCTGTTTACCATTTGACACCAGTTAGCCAGCTGGCAACACTGGGATTCAATCTACTATGAAGTGCCTTCCCCTGTAACAACTACAAACCTGTATGTATTTTGTTTGTTATTTTTGTAAGTAGAGCACAGTACTGAAGAAGATTACATATGTTCATTTTTTTTTTCTTTTACAAATGAATAAAAAACTAAGCAAGACTTTTTGTTTTGGTTTAGCTTAACACACCATCTGTATGTTGGGATTGCGGCTGCAGCAACATGCTGAGGGGGTCGAGGTGGCTCAAGCGCACAGAAACAGCCTTTATCGCCCCTGGTTTCAAACATTTAAGTGGCCCTGCAGCAAAGTGACAGGCAAAATGGAAGCGCGCAGATTTACACAACGGTAAAAAAATATAGAAAAGAAACGGTACAAACAGGGGCAAAGTTACAACATATAAAAAAAATGCTGTACAGTCCTTAAAAAATAGCATACTCAGGTTAAAAGAAATGTGCAATTGAGTAGCAGGGTATACCGCAGTGTATTATAAGCCTGGCAGGCCACCAGATCTTACTTATGCCCCTACCAAGCTAAGCATTGCTTATTTTGTAAAGTTTTTTATTACATCTTTGCATTTTTAAGACTTTATAGTTGGTTTTCAGGAATTAATCTTCCTATCTTTTAATAACACATGATTATCAAGTGATATTTTCACAGTTCCTGTCAACTGTAAACATTTTTTAACTCAAAAACACAACGAGCCGCTGGATGAATGACTGCCCTAGTGCCCAACCACTGGGCTAAGCAAGTTTTCTGGGGGACACCTTGGAATAGGGTTATAAAAAAAAAAAAAGAACAATATATGAATGTGCATTTGTGTTTACAGTACAATGGAGGTGGCAGCATCATGCTGTGGGGATGCTAGTTAGAGCTGATGGGAAGAAATATGGAAGGAAAAATAATCCCAGAAAAATCCCTGAAGAAGTCTGCCGAAGTTCTTATTTACCTTCCACCTCACAATTATGCACTGCTTTGTGAAGGACAATCACATCCAGTCCAAGTAATTATATCAACGTTTGTGGTAGAAAAAGCCCTCGGGATACAAATACTTAGGCAAGGTGTTGTTTTAAACAAAAGATATGCTTGCGTGTCTCGGTGTCCTCCATGTATCCGTCCATGTGGACACGACGGACTAGTGCGCCTGAAATTTGGTCATGTGAGGTGCCATGCTCCCAGTTTGCCCTGGACTTGTGCTATTTTGGTTCAGAGATCTTAGATATAGGCATGCCGCTCTCTAGCTCGCGCTGTAATTGCGGAGCTTTCTGCTCCTGCAGGAGACGAGGCCTGACTGGGATCACTGTAATGGCCGCCGTGTGACATAAAGGGACCCTCCTGGTTGTTTGCTGCTAGAAGCGCGGTGTCTTTTTTTTTACCAGGAGATGAAAGAGCAAACTAGTGGTGGTCTTAATCCTGAACCTGGAACCATCTGCTCCAGGATGCATCTTTAAAACGCTGAAACCCAACCAACCAAAGAATAATGATTCTACGAGGAGCAAATGCTTCCTAGCTAGTGTGGCTCCTATGGGCGATTAAACGAAGGATGCATTCATTTTTTATAAAGCCTTGTACAACAAACCATTTGTTTATGCAAAGCCACGAGCAGCAAACCAAGGAGCACATGTTTTTTTTTTAAAGACACAGTCCCACCTGGAAGCAAAGCATGAAAACAACATATGCTTCCTTCAGCCTCATCCGCTGAACTGAGCACAGACGCACTCAGGGAGCAGCTGAGGGTTTTTCTGGGTTTTACAGTTTCAGTGATCGTCTTGGTGGGACGAATCCCGAACATGCTGCGTTTCAGCTTCCCTGGTGCCAGGAATCCCAAACAGCAGTTTCACTTCTCCTGAATACAGATGTAACCGATAGAAGCCGAGACACTTCCAGGATCCCTTTAGGCTACGCAGCAGATGTAGAGTAGAACAGGATGTGGATTTCATTGATGACCTGACGGGTTTTCTCTGCAGGCAGAAATATATAGGAGCGAGATAATTCAGACCGACGGCATCACTCACTTAGCGTCCTGCTCGCATCGCTGACCTCCACATTACTCAGGAGGAGCAGTGTGCAAAGGCCTAACAACTGTGTGACCTATATTGAGAATGTAAAAGGTGTTTCAAATTTAGTTTGACCCCAGTCGTGGTTTGCGATCTGGGCGATACGGGTGGTAGACCAGGGTGTTCTTCCGTTCAGGGGTGGAACTTAATTAACTTGTTTTTAGGGGTTTCTTTTGTTCCATCAGGTTTTCTACAACTTGTTTGCATGTCCAGTCCATAGACTTGGTTCTCCCCATGTGTTCTGCACAGTGTATGAAAATATATATTGGTGGAAGCTGATGACACCTAGCTAGCTACGGTGCTAAGCTAAATGCTTATTTTAAGGAATCTGGAATCTTCATCATATTAAGATCAAAAACAAAACAAAAACAAAAAAATCTTGGACTGGAATATTTTACACTAAACATTGATTGTTCAAAACACAGTTTGAGATTGATGACGTCTACATTTCAAAAATAAATATAGAAAAAAATACAAAAATCCCAAAATATGAACTTGTCAAAGAAAAAAAAATAAACAGAGTACTGATTATTTGAAACACACTTTTGAAAATAGATTCCAATTGAACCTTTCTTCTATCTACAATATCTTCTATCTTTCTACCTACAATAACTCTTTGAAGAATTTGAATCAATAAGAGTTACATACAACTCGATTTAATTTCCCTTTGGGATCAATAAAGTTTTCTGAATTTAACTGAATTTGATTTGAATTCCCTTCAATGTCGCCAACACTCTTGTAAACACTAGTCGAGTCGGTGGCGATAATGTCCCTGATATAAACCGGACCTATTGAATGCTGCAGCACTTCAAGCTTACATTATCATCTCAATATAAAACATATCGCTACAGATGTCGCCACTGGAGCGAATCGTAGCTACAACACTCCTGGTACAGGTTCAGAGGTCTGTATGACTGCTGAAGTTAATATGTAATCCATATGTTGCTATTGATACATAAGTCCATCGAAATGCATTTGAATTGAAAAACACGTTACAGAACTATTTGTGCCACTGGGTTGGAAGTGCTGACAAGTAGCTAACGGTGGATTCGCAGTTCAGTATTTGCATTTTTCTTTTTTCTTTTTTTTTTCCTTCTGTGGAACAAAACTCTAAATTATTCGTGGAAAACACATCATTGGAAAGAAAATGCAGCTTGGGAAGCTAAAACAACTAGGTGCCACGCTACTTGACATGCTACTGGCTGGCATTTGCAAAAGCAGCCAATCCAGGAGTGTCGTTCATTTTCCTCAACACTAAAACGGCTGAACCTCCAAGAGCAAAAATAAGCAAGACTGACCATTTTAGCTTCTGTGGTAGTGCTAAGACAGTTTCCATTGTGTGTATTAATGTATGTTAACGTATATTTGGTGTTTGACCTACGGAAACTGGAAGTTATAAGCAAAATACTTGCAGGCACCTCAAGTATTTGTGGACGTTAGTTATTTGCAGTGGCCGCTAGCTAACCCCCGCTAACACAGCCGAAAAACTTTCCCTATCTTTTACATGAGCAGCAGCCATGTCAACATTCCAACTTTTTCCAATAGGAACTCCCACTTCCTTGGCCGTTCTTGCTGCGGAAATCTATTTTTGAGCTCAAAGAGAACGAGGGGGGTGAGGGGGGCAGCTTACCCAAGGCCACATTCCCGTCAGGATCGCCCCTGCAGACACCAACTGTGACCAAAACCCTTGACTCCTAGGAGAACACTGGAACTGAAAGAAATGCAAATGTCTGCCGAACACCCTGCACTGACTGGAATTACGCGAAGTTACAGGAAAAGAGCTTTTTTTCTTGCATGTGTCATGGGAAGTTTCCCTGGAAAGCATCCTAGATTCATAATCTCGCTCCAGAGCTGCACTGATAAAGGACTAAAGCTGCGTCTCGCATCACGGCTGCAGATCTGCTGCTGACCGACCGTCAGCCGGTAAAGATGTTCTCCTCCTACCGCCACTTCTCTCCCACCTCAGAACCTCAGCGGCTCGAACTTGCAGCCACAATGGGTCCCAGGGGCGCGCACAGTTTTTGGGGTGGGGGGGAAAGCAAATCTAGACACGCACAGATGGAGTTTAAAAAAAAAAAAAAAAAAAAAAAAGGAGCGGTGCAAACTTACGTGAAAACGAAAAATAAAGTGGTCGATCCCACCAGGAGCGTGGCAGCAGTGGACACCGGGATGTATTTGGTGGGTTTAAATCTCTTTCCAGCGCTGTTGGGCATTCTGTATTCTCCACATTCCTCAATTATTTATTCCGGTCGGAGGCGCATGTAGAAAAAAAAAAGAAAAAAAAAAAAAGAAGGCGTCCGGCGTGCAGCGGGGTGTGTGTGTGTGTGTGTATGTGTGTGTATGTGCGGGGAGCCCCTTTTCTGCGGCTGTGAATGGCACAAGCGGTACGTCTCTGGCTCGGTGGTTGCAGCCGCATCGGTCCAAGACGTTAGTAGGCAGCAGTACGCGGAGCTCTGAGAGAGCCTGGAAATCCCACCCATTCCGATCCAGCCCACTGCTGAGGTCACCGAGCCGCTCGGAAAGGTGGAGCTTCGCTTGGAAAAAACCTGAAAGCGTCAGAACATGTTTGGAGAAATTGTTTTATTGGGTTTTTACACTTTTTTTCCTCCACCCAGGTCTTAGGTAATATAACATTATCTTCTTTTACAAGCGACTATAACCGCCTCCCGCCCACAACTCAATTCACACTGACATGATTTTACAACAAATTTATTAAAATCTGTTATTTAGCTCAGATACGTTATTACTAAGACTGTGTCATCTTGAAGTTGCGTTTTCTCCGGCCCCATTTTGCAGTTAATACAAACTTTCAATGTCTTCCGCTCATACATTTTGTGGGTACGCTCCATTTGTAACCCGGGGAGACGCCGGCAGGCGTGGTCTCTGCACGTCATTACCAACGATGCTGGAAATTATTAGGACAAATCTGGGATCAGAAATATCAAGTTAATGCATTTATTCAATAGAATATGTAATTGCTCTCTTTTTGATAACATTTTTATCAAACCCTTATTCAAGTTTCCACAAAATATCCTAGAATTCCACCAACATTAATAATAAAAAAATTAATAAAGCAAGAAGATAAAAGAGAAATGTTTATTATGTAAGAATTTGTTTCAGCAAAAAAATTTAAAATTTGCTTGACGAATTTCTCAATTTTTTTTTTCAAAACAATTTCTAAAAAATTCTGAGTCTAGTCAGACACAGTTTTGACTTCTCAAGCTTAGAAATTTATTTTGTCAAAAAGAAACATTTAAAAAAAAAAAAAAAAAAAAAAAAAGGTTGTGTTTTTTTGGGAAAATTTTTTGACTTTTCAAAAAAAAAAAATTATTTTTAAAAAAATTATTTTTAAAAGGTTTGAGTTGTTTTAGCAAATGTTTTTATTTTTCTAACTTAAAAACGTTTTGAACAGAAAAAAAATGTTTCTAATAAATTTGTCTGTTTTTTGAGCAGATGTTTGCTACATTGTGCTTTTTTTTCCCCTAAAAAATTTCTGAGTTTTGTCGAGCAGATTTTGTACTTTTAAACCTGAAAATTTGTTTGTCAAAGAAATATTTTTTTAGCGACCAAATTTTTGACTTCTTAAACCGAAATTCTTCTTTTCTAATAGATACCTGAATTTTGTCAAGCAAATTTTCAACTTCTAAAACACAATTTATTTTTTTGCTCAAAAAAAGTTTTTCCAAAGAAGAAATTTCTAAGTTTTAGAAATCGAAAACCTCAAACCTTTTTGTAAAATAAAAACAAAACTCGTTTTTGTTAGATGCCACTTGTAAAACTTTAAACCACCGTCGAAGAAGCTCCTATATTTTACACAGTAAATTTACTGACTGTCAATGTGTTTCTACTGCTTAAACAAGTACAAGAGCGCCCTCTTGTGACAAGGAACAAGATATGACAAAAATAACGAAAATTAAACCTTTATGACTCACACGGGCCACCGTAGGCACCGCTTTGATTAGCTTGCGTTCACGTTCACTCACTTCATCTCAGTTGGCTGAATCCGCACATTTCATATTTTTCGCACAGCGGCTGTTTTCGTCTACATCGCCTGAGTTGAAACTAGCAGCTAAACTCCTTCCAGCTAAAGTAACCCGGAGGATAAACAGCGTCGTGTTGTGTTTACAGCAGACCCGTTAAGTCCAGCTAATTAGCCCGCATCATTCGGCCTGTTCGGCGGCGGCATGTCGTACCGTAAAACTTTGAAACTGATTTGCGGCTTCGCCGGAGGCTCTGCTGCCGTCGTGTTCGCGGCTGCAGCCGCCGACTCCCGCGGTTATTTCGGGGAGCGCCGCGGAGAGGAAGCGAGATTTTGGGCGAGATTCGCCGTCCTGCACGCGGCGCAGCCAGCGCGGACCGCCGTCAACCACACACCAACCGCGACCGGACCCGGCTGGGACTTCAACTGGGACAAGTAGGTTCTCATACTGGTTCTCCTAATGAGACATGGACAGTTCCGCTTCCACTAAAATGGCAAGCAGGGACGTATAGCATTGATTTCTTTAAAACTGCAAAGTTGATTAAGGGAATTGCAGACAAAACACTTAAGGACTTTAGTACTAATTTCCTACCTAATGTGTTTACTGATCAGTTCATCTCTTTAGTGAGTAATAATACATAAATTCAATAGGTTTAATAACGTGGCTACCTAGCTGGGTTGCAGGTTGTGCTGCTTGTTGTGTACCAGCTGAAGTTTTTAAGTACTCGCCTTAATAAGAGTGGTCAATTTTCACAACTTGTTTATTTTCCAACCTGAATTATTTATTTTGCTAGTTTAGTTTAACTGGCTGTTTTTTTATTCAGCCAGGTGACCTGCAGTGTGCTGGAGAATGTGGGGTGGACATATACTCTGATCCCATTATCTGCCACACCGCTTTTATTGAATTCAATTTCAGTTCAGTCTGTTTATCACTTGTCAAACTCGAGGCCCCAGGGGCCAAATCTGGTGTGACCCTCTGGACGGCTACATAAATAGAATATCAGTTAAATCAAAGCTTCTATTATCTGTGGACTGTCGATTTTTAAAATGTACATGAAGATACATATACTAAAAAGAATTGGTCCAAGCACTGAGCCCTGTGGTACTCCACAAGTAACCCTGGAGTGTAATGATGATTGACCGTTCACATGAACAAACTGGAATCTAACAGACACTATTTTAACCAGCCTACTGTTGTTCCTTTAATATCTACAACATGTTTTATACCTAAGCTTGAAAAGGCTGGTAATAATGAGAGCCTTAATGCATGATATTGGAAATTATAAAATGCCAGGTAGGGCATTTGTGATGTCATTTTTGTTTGGGCTGCTGGAGTGGTCACATTAATGACGGGGAATATGCTGGAATGAATGAACAACAGTCTGACTCTTACGATGCTACTAAACCTGCAGGGTTATCCAAGCTTAATGTGTCAGAGAAGGCCTACAAATATCAGTCTAGAAGCACCATCTCACCAGTGGGGGAAAGTGTACCTATAGTTGGACAAAGGGATGGATGTGGCCTGACAGTCAGAGAAAAGAAGAGTTTGGGGAAACCATCATCTTGGAGCAGTATCTACATATCAACCAGATACCATGGACGAAGGAGAACAAGCCAAAGACAGGAGAGGAAGCTGCAGATGTGGCTGAGCGATGCCTGGCTGCTCACAGAGAACCTTCAAAGTCAAGAGTAATTGTGGGGAGACCAAGGTTTGTGGAGGTAAAACCTCCAGGTGCAACTAATGTTGACAACTTGGACATAAGGGGTGGCAAGAAACCTGTACAATCGAGCCTAAAGTGTAACCTCATTTGTTATTGTCAGCAGCCTGATCACAAAGCTTCCTTATGTCCTTTAAGAAAACCTAGGTCAGTAGTTATGTGTATTTCCTTCCAAAGATCATAATTATGAACTTTCTGATAGTTTGATTCCACAAGCATGAGGTGGACGTGATAATAAATGGCAAAGACTGTTGGAGTTTTGAATCAATTAGCATATGACGTTATCTTAGGGGAGGATTTACCAATCAGACAGTTTGGTTCAAGAAAACTCTGATTAATATTCCTGTGCTGTTGTCACTTTTTAAATGAAAAAGGGATTAGAACTCCTGCCAGATGCAGAAGATGATTTATATGAAGGAGGAAGTAAAGTTAGAGAATCAAAACAACAATGTAGACAGGAGAACAAAAGTACAGAACTTGCTGAACCTGCCTTGCCATTAACTCCACCTATTGATCTGCCTAATAATCTTTCATTATAAAGGATAAACTTTTGTATCTAGCAGACATTGATGAACCCAGATTTGTTGTGCCAAAAGAACAAAACTGTTCAGTAATCCTGCATTTGGGCCACACTGTGCCATGGTCAAGGCACTTAGGACAGGCAAAGACTTATAATAGTGTTGCTCACGTTTTTATTGGCCAGGGTTATATAAAGATGTGGTTGAATACTGCAAAACATGCCATGAGTGTGATTTAGTAGCCACTAAAGTTTCAGACCGAGCCCAGTTGCAAACTTTACCAATAATGACTGATCCTTCTGATAAGATAGCCATGGATATCATAGGTCCGTTACCCAAGAGCAGTAATGGCCATAAATATGCATTAGTCACTATGCAACCAGATGTTTATCCATTACGTTCTCTGCAGGTCAAATACATTACTTGTATTTAGTATAACAGACAGTATGCACATACTCTAGATATAGTAAAGACAACTTGGCAAGATCTTCACAGGGAAGCGTTGGATGGGATGTACTTACCACTTCCTCTAATGAAACAAGTCTGTCTGGTGACACCTGTCGTTTGTGTGTGTGTGTTATCAAAACCTCCTGCTTATTTATGCCTCGGTTCCAAAGAAGAGGCATATATAAGCTCGATTTCAGTGACATGCCTGAAATATCTGTATCTGTTTGAACTCTGTGTCACCTGCGTAAAGGCATTCAGTTCTTCAAACGCAAACAAGGTAGCAGTGGGTCATTCTGTACGTGTTAGTTTATCAGTCCATACATTTTTGTCATATCAGATGGACACTTCTGGAGAACTTTTAGTCACGATCACAGGAATTGGGCTGGAGTGTTTGTTAATCCACAAGATGGATTGTCAGCGACATGTAAGTCAATTTAAAGGGCGACAGTTTAAGTCCAGTTTAGTGTAGGGATTTGTCAGGCCATATTAAGAGATTCTCCTAATGATCTTCAATGATTGTTGGGTCAACGGTGTTTTCTTTCCCTTTACGCTAAGCTTCCCCTAATCTCAAAATCACCTCTTTGTCAGGAGAGACCCGTCTGTTCCTTCCAACGGGAGGAAGAGGGAGAGCGTAACCGAAGACCCCAGCTCTGAGCAGGACAACAGCAAACCCAAAGCAACGCGCCACATCCTCCTCATCAGGCATTCCCAGTACAACCTGAGTGGAAACGGCGACACGGAGAGGGTCCTCACCCCACTAGGTCTTAACAGTCGCCTAACGTCTTGATTTAGCGTGCAGTCCGTTCATTTCTCCGGCCGGCTTCATGTCTCCCTCCCTTTTTCTCAGGCCGTGAGCAGGCCGAGTTGACGGGTCAGAGGTTGGCAGCGTTGGGTTTAAAATATGACGTTCTGATCCACTCCAGTATGACCAGGGCAACCGAGACTGCACACATCATCAGCAAATACATCCCAGGTAGTTCAGAGGTCAACCAGACCACAGAAGCTTCCTGCTGTCATTTGTGGACAGAATGTAATGTAAATGCTATGCAATTCAGTTTTTGTTGCTTTGGGGGGGGTTTGTTCCCCTAAACAAATGTAGGTGTGGATCTGGTGAGCTGTGATCTGCTGAGAGAGGGAGCTCCTGTGGAACCAGTTCCTCCTGTCACCCACTGGAAGCCCGACGCTGTGGTGAGTGAAAACTCTCAAACTCTGGCCGTAGAATCGTCTGTCAGCTCGATGTTGTTGTTTCCTCTTGTTAAATTCACTCTGTGCTGCCTGTTTGTGAGCAGATGTCACTTGTTTACGCTTCTAGCGATATATCGGTGCACTGCTGCAGGGATGGGGTGGGAAAAGAGTGAACTTCCAAAGGCCTGATGTTGGATAAGAGATGATCCATTGATTGGTGTTTGTGGATTTAAAATGCACTCATACTTCCTGGAGCTATCACATTTTGTCACTTTGCACTGTGAGTTAATGCGTTGCAGAATACTGCCAGTACTTGACACTCACAGCATGAAATAGCCGTGTTGCAAAGACTATGAGCTGTCTTTGCAACACAGCTCATAGTCAGTTGGATTAAATAAAGTCTGAAGATCAGATCATTTCCATAGTCTTGTCACAGATACGGTTGGATTTATGATTGGACTTTGTCACTCCTCAGTGTGCTTTGATCTGACTGTATTGCTTTAAGTATTTTAAAGTCAGGTTTTCTTACAAAACCGTCCCATATTCTGCCTGATTCATCTTCTAATCAACTGCGCAAGTGATGTGCATGTAGCCCCTAAAAGTGCTAGTTTGGTCTCATGCCACCACTACACCTTCTTCCACATGTGTGCCAGGTTCAGCACATTGCTTGTTTGAAACCGCAAGACTTCCTTTAGCTTTCCTTGTCATAAAAGCAAGCTCGTCATTTGTCCGTAAAGGTCAGATTTGTAGAGTGCTTGTTAACAGATTCTCCTACCTGAACTGTGGATCTCTGATCTCTGCCTTTTTCATTGATGGAGATGGGAAATGGTTTGTAATGGTGTTCTAGAGGACATGTGGTGCACGTTCTGCTAGAACAAAATGACCAAAACCAAGTTAATAACACTGATCTAGAGGTAACGTTTCATGTCAGGCAAGCAGCTGGATGACAAGTGCTTAAACACGTCACAGTTAGTAAGTACACATTTCCTGCCTTTGATCTCGGTAGTAGACCCACAAAGTCAATAGAAAAGCACTTAAACGGTTGGCATAACGGTGGAAATGGGCACAAAGGTACCGGTTTAATTGCTTGGTCGGGTTTTCCAATCAATTGACAAATGTGACATGTTTTAATGTACAGTGAAATGCTTTTCTTCAGCTTAGGCCAAAAAAATCCATCAGTTTTTAGCCTTCCAGTTCTGAATACTTTGGTACTCATAATAGCGTTAATTGTTTTTAATATCTCAGTTTTGAGAAGTAATCTCAAAGAATCCTTAAAGTAAATCTGGCCACATTTATAACCTAGAAACACAGTGAGCAGCTTGTATAGGCTTTTCCCCCCCAAGGCTTTTTCAGGCAATGGATCTGACTTTGGAAGGAAACCTTTCATCCATTCCTGGCAGTGCACAGCAGCCATCACCATGTAGTGATTTTAGCCCAGAACGATGGGGTTCAGACTGAACCCTCTCATGTGACAAAGCTGGCTCTCAACCTCTTTACCGTCCTCCAGCAGTACCACGAAGACGGAGCTCGCATAGAGGCAGCCTTCCGCCGCTACATCCACCGGGCTGACCCCAAGCAGAAAGAGGACAGCTATGAGATCATCGTGTGTCATGCCAATGTCATCCGTTATTTTGTCTGCAGGTTTGTGGCGGCGGCAGCTCAACTCAAACCACAGTTTGGTTTTGCAGCTTTTTGCTTGGCTAACCACTGTCCAACACACTACACTGCTGTTTTGTTGTGTTTCCCCGCCCACCAAATAATTATTTTTCATCAGTTGCATACATTTTCATGTTCTTCCAAATGTTTAATCATTACTGAGAAAAAACGAGGGAGATTTTATCACATTAAACCATGGGGGTCGCCATAACCTACCCAACTGCGTGTTGGCAACAGCCAATGAAAAACGGGCTGGGACATGGCACCAGCTGTGAACCAACTTTTAGAAAGCTATTTTTAACAATAATCATACTACATTATTTACTATTAGTATATTATGATTATGCTACATTAGATACTATAATTATACTACAGTAATAACACATTTTAATGGTAGTGTCAAGACTAGCATGTGGACACTACCACTACAGGTAGCATTTAAGCTAACATTAGCATTTTAGCTCATCTTTATATAACAGCTAGACTTTACTACATGCAGCATGTCATTGTTAGTCAACATGCTGGTGAGAACCCACATTCTACTGGTAGCGCCAACATGCTCCTCGCTCAGCCTATGCTAAGCCCTCATGCTAATCTTAGCCCTAAAGTCTAAATAAGCATTTAGCTCATTTTTGCTATATTAGCTATGTTTAGCATACTGAATTGAGTAAGTCCATGTTGGTCAAGATGTTATTAATACCTATGATATTTACTACATTTTAGCTAATCTTAGCATTGTTCACCATCAGAAACCCTGGTTTGATGCGCACACTTTTGGCAGAACACATTTACATTTTTTCAGACAAAAGATTTCTTTAGAAACAAAATAAATGTGTCGTAGATCACAAACCATGCTTCAGAGAATCTGCTAAGTCCAGATGTATAAAGTTAAAGTGTCAGATTTATAAATATAGCTGATCTGAATTGATCTGTGTCTCAAAAGGCAGTGAAGTTAAAAATACACATGACCGTGTTATAAACTGTCTTGAACACTGTTGTCTTTGATTTGTTGAACTTGCAGATCAGAACTTTACTAAATATTTTGTACTCAAATGCCCAGAAAGCTTCTGGAAAAATGTGCATGGACTAGATTTCCATCTTAAGTGAATATCCAATTTAAAAAAAAACAATGTCTGGAAAACTCAGTATAGACAACTTTATCACGCTGGTAGAGATCTAGTTGATATTTTACTTAGTTTGCTGAAAAACCTTTAGTCAGAATCAGTTAAATGTTTCTTATAAGCAGATGAAACTCAAAGCAGCATTTCTAAAACCTTCACATGTTTATCCTTCTCCCCACTCAGGGCTCTGCAGTTCCCCCCTGAGGGCTGGCTGCGCATGGGCCTGAACAACGGCAGCATCACCTGGCTCACCATCCGCCCGAGCGGCAGGGTGGCCCTCAGGACCCTGGGAGACGCGGGGTTCATGCCTCCAGACAAACTGACACGGACCTAAAATCTCAGCACAAAGCAGCTTCAAGGGAAAAAAAACAAGATGAAAATGTTTCAGGGTTAAATCTCAGTTGTTTTTTTTAAAGAATTTTTTCTCCTCAAGTGTCTTGAAAATAAACTTTTGATGAATTCATTTTATAATCAACCGAGCATCATGATACGAGACTGTGCTGCTGCGATTACTTCAACGCCATCGCCAAGAGAAGTGAGAAACGGCTGCATAGCAACTCCTGCTGAATGTAACTAATGACTTTTACAGAAGTGACAGATTTTTACACCAAAAAGGCTCTATTTATCTAGCAGTCAATGCATTTCAAGTCGTCAGCTTAACATATTGCATTTAATTACATTTGAAGGCATATTTGTTGTATTGTGGTAAATAAAGAGTTTAAAACGTCTCTGGGTTCTTTGCGTTTTCTTTCCCAGGGCCAGAACTGAAACATTCACCTGAAAAAAATAAAAGCATTGAACACACAAAAGCAGGGAAGGTGGGAGTGAAGGTTTATTGATTAGATAAAAGCAAATCTATACAGAAAGGGAAAAAAAACATGAAAGTTTCTTTTAATAAAAATACAGAATGCTAAAAGCACAAGAAGCTTGTTCAAATCATTTTTTTAGGTGCACTTTTGCAAAGTTCCACATTCATTAACATTCAGAGACCACAACTCGATCTCATCACCTAAGAGCACGAGGATGACGATACAATCTTGAAGTGGATTGTGCTCTTAGACAAAAGGTTAGAAAAATACATTCAGAACATTTGTTGCTCTCAACTTGAGTGAGGATGGTGTCAATTTGGAAATATTTTTTTTCCCAACCTTCATCTAAACATTACTGACTCAGCTAGTTCTGAAAAACGTTGACATGTAACATGAATACGCGATAAGCCACTTTGAGTCAGAACAAGACTCCTGGCACACAGCTTGGTTGATTTTTTTCCCCCAAGGAGTCAAATTATTATTTTTTGCATCGTTAGAAGGGATATAAATACTGGATGCAACTCATCTAGTCACATAAGGCAGCTTCTGCTTAGTTGACATGTTATCTCAAATGGATCCTCGAGATATTAAACAGGTCTGGATGATGGTGTTGGGTCACACTGCCCTCTAGTGCTCAAAACAAAAAACAACAGATTTACAGCTGTTAAACTAGCTGTAAATCTGATCTCCGGTTAGGAAAAACCAAATTAAACCTGACTTATGGCTGGTTAGTGCCAATTATGCACTGAAGGACATGCTTATGACATGGAAAAAAACAAACAGGAAATGGCACTGTTTAAGGCTGCAGAATGTCAAAACATATTAGAGCCATCTGGTAGACATGAAAAAAATGATCATTTTTACTACAGATCAACATAAAAATATGGAAGATCTCTCCTTTCGTCTCCTCATACATTTCATGTATGAACTAAAGTGAGTCTAAACCGACAGAATGGATCCATCACTTCAGAAAATTAAGGCGATTCCTGAACTGAGGAACAACACAGGAAATGGCAGTTTTAAACACCATTAATAAAAACAATTATTTTTTGTGCTACTGACCAACGTACAAAAAAATATTTAAAATATTGACAATTTTTTACTCGTTTTAGTATTTTCCACAACATTGTTCAGTGATAGAAACCTGACGGCTATGGGTTGTTGTTTTAGTGACCGGCTGAACCTTTTCTTTTTTTTTTTTTTGGAGGGGGGGAGAAGTGTGGCATGTGTTTACAATATTATAAAAAAAATAAAAATAAAAAAAAATAAAAAAAGAAAGCGGACTCCGGCTATGGTGTTTTCACAGTTGCCACAAACACGTTTTCATGAATTTCGACATAGTCCCACACCCGTACAGCACGTCAACAAACATTTCAGATGCTCCATTTGTTTGTTTTTTTACAGTCTAATGTTGATGAGAATTCCTGTTTTACATTAGTAGTAGTACCATACATCATTGATACAAATCTTCCAGACACTTGTGCATATTTCTGTCAGGCTTGGTGGTTTCTGAGCTCTGGGTGTTGTGACCTGGGTGTAGCTGGGGAGGGGTGGAGGGGTGTGTCTGTGTGCGTGTGTGTGTGTGTTGGTAGAAGTGAGGAAGAGAAGGGGCAGTTTAAAATAGTGGCTCACTCAGGTGCTTGAAGCGGAGGCGTTGGATGTAGCTGACGTTGGCAGGGCTGTACCGGCTGGGACTAAAGTCTGGCGAGGCAGCGTGGCGGACCGGACTGAAGCGACCAGTGGGAGACATCAGGCCGCTGCCGGGGGAACCTGGGGTCTGCTGCTGCATCCTGAGTCGGGGTTTCACGGCAGGGCTTGGCCAGCTAAGCAACACACACAACACGGGTTAGGCTTTCCTGTGTCGCCTGTTCAAAAGTAAGTAATGTGGCACAAATCTGGATCTAAAACAGTCTCCTACAGTTTCAAAAATCACAGAGTATTGTTCCAATCCAACGGCTGAAAATTCAACGAGTTTGGGCCAAGCTCCTGTTGCTAGAAAAACAATTAATTGTTCACATGTGAATAGTTTCAGAAGACATTGAAGACTACGTAGTCCTGCACATATTCAGTCAGTGCCTTTGGGTGTTGGAAAGAGTCCAACTGGTGTGACTGGAAATATTGTGAAAGCAGTTCTCTTCATTAGAGTTTAAGAGTGGTTAGGATCATATATAATATATATATTATAATCTGAAGTCATCAGATACTGAAAGCTTTAAAAAAAAAAGAAAAAAAGAAAAAGAAGAAAAAGACTGCCGCCCCACTGACCTCTGCATGTCCGATGGAGAGTATGACTTCATTGTGCTCTTCCACTTATGCACACTGGGATACTTCTGCGGATCGATATCAGCGTCCCACAACGCTGACATGACCTCGCTGTCCAGCTTAGTGGGCGAGTCCCTGTTAAAGCACGCAGGATTCATCAGCTGCATTATTATCAAAACACTCATTCCTTACCTGTCATGACCCACTGTGGAAGGAAAGCTGCAGCAGAAGCCGCTGCATCACGCTAGACTTAACAGGAGCCAAAATATGAAGCTTTAACTGTTGCCTTTAGAGCAAGGGTGTCCAAAGTGTGGCCGAGGGGCCATTTGTGGCACAAATAAATAGTTTATATTCTTGCAAAGAAAATGTTCTCTGCCTTTCAAAAAAAGGAAATTTTAAAATCTAATAGTGGAAGATTGAAGCTGAGCCAGACCTTAGAAAGGGCCTAGAGGGGCCCAGGGCCACGAGTTTTGTGGGCGGCCCAAAGAAAGTTTTTGTTTTTTGTATTCTGTTTATGTTTTACAAACAATACATTAAAGTCATGGACTCATTTTGCATGTGGTGTTTATTTTTGCTTTTTAATAAATTTTGATTTTTATTAGTTCAATTTGCACTCAAATCTTAGAAAATGATCTTTTTGGGACCATCTGCCATATGTTTTAAACCAACCAATCCCTGTAAATGCGTAGACCTGTTTATTGTTGTTTGGATGAGAACTGTATTTTTTTTTCTTGGGATAGGGCACCAAAGCTGACTCCAACCCAGGGGCCCCTTATTCTTCTAAATAAGAAGAACAAGAAGAATATCAACCACGTTTTTCATGTTGATTCAGTTTCAAAGTAACCAGGACAGCAAACATCAACTTTTGATGCATCCATTCGGAAAACTTGGCTAAAAATTGCAAGATTTTTTAATGAACAACCGATAAAAAAAAAAAACAATAAAAAAATCCAAAGATAGTAAAGAACGTCTTTAAGAACGTTGTTCACAGATTTTATGTTTCAGTTGTACGATAATCTGCAGCTCCTTTTCTACATACTGTGTTTTGTTTATAGTCATTCAAGCAGAGTTTGTAAAAACTTTTTTTAACTAAAATAGAAAAAAATAATACTAATAATCAACCTTTTGAGGCCAGGCCTACCACGATAACAGATTTTACTGGATGATAAATTATTGCAACTAATGGCATAATAATGTAAGATCACACAATCAAAAGGTGAATAAACCTTGATTTTGTACAGAACACCCCACATCGCAACTACAAGGAATTTTACATAACCGAATACAAAAACAACCCAAAAGTAATAAATAAAACTACAAATAAAATTAATAATGAAGTCTCCATTAACAAATATTAATCATCACAATGGAAGTGATCGCGCTCATTTTAATTTATCATGTAATTAATTAATTTACAGCGACTTGCATATTTGTGGACCGAAATCGTTTTCAACATGATGGTTTTGGCCAACGTGGTGAAAAGTTTGGACACCCCTGCTTTAGAGCTTTACTCGAGAAACAATAATCTACAGTTTGAAATGACTAACTTCCTCCTGATGTCGCTAAAGATGTAAAAACGGCAAAAGAAAGCAACGCGACTCACCCCTCGATAAAAAGTCCTCTCCTAAAGTGCGGCGGGGTCCTGGGTAGGAATTCGTGGGAGTTATCTAGAGACTTATATGAGGACCCCGAGGAGCCGGAGCTGCTCAGGTCCCGGCCTCCGTGGTCCCACGACTTGGATCTCGCGCAGAAGTTGCGCACCCCAGACGCTGACCCTCTAGTCCTCCCCAGAGACTCCAGACTCTCCTCGGCGGTAAAGTATTCGTCTGAGCTACCGCTGCTGCTGCTGCTGCCGCTGCTCTCCGCCCGGTCCCTGCCGTCCTGCCGGAGCGACAGGCGGTTCAGGCCCGAGCTGAGGTCCGTGGCCGAGAAGGAGCTGCACGAGTTGCGGCCGTCCTTGTGCCGGTTCCTGCTGCCGCTCCGCCGCTCGCGGTAGCCGCCGGGGCTGTCTGCGGGGTCGCGGAGCGACATGCGCTCGAACTCCGCCATCAGGTTGGAGATGGGCGACAGCATGCAGGAGGAGGACGGAGAGCCACGCGGGGACGCCTTTTCTCCGTTGTGAGTTCTATCCCTGGACGAGGACGAGGAGGAGCACGCTCCAGTTTTGCAGACGACGCCGGGCGACAGGAGGCCGTCGTCGCAGCAGCACAGCAGGTCCTGCTCGGCGGCGTTCTCGATCAAGTCAGCCCCACGGTGGCGCAGCGCGATGTGGAACTCCCGGCCGCCCACAGCGCCCTTCAAGGCGTCTTTGGACGCAGTGGAGGAGGTGATGCTGGAGAGCGCCGCGTTTTGACGGTTCTTTATCTCCTCCAGGCTGATGTCGTCGCCCTCATCCAGGAAGGCACCGACTGAAATGGAGTTGCAGAATTTTTTGGGCTTGCCTAGGACCACAAGGAATAATCGAGATAGATTTATTTAGAAAACAACCAATTACAAAAAAAACATGCAAATCCATGATTTCTTCTGGCGATTTCCAGGAATGGGCCGTATGGACTTAAAGTTTTATCACGTTATTTTGTGGTATTGTTGTGGTAACAATAAAAGGTACAGCAAGAACTATTTACTACCTCTTTTTTTAGGTAAATGTTTGGCTGACAGACAAAAACAAATACTGTTATTGAAAAGCATTTCCATTTGTAAAATGCTTCTTTAGGACAACAGTAACAAAAAAAATGTGATTTGTCATGATAAATTTATCATGACAAGAACAACAATAAATCACAATTCTGGCCATTTATCACATTGTTTAATGATGCGATGAATTTATCATTATAACATCAAACAACATGATTATTCGGGTAAATACAAGAGGTGCACCGATTATCGTTTTCTGGCTGATCACCGATCTTTAAAAAGCCCGATCTGCTGATTCAGGTTTTGGCCGATACAGATTTTGTTTTGTCTGAAAAGTTGCTAAATATAGGGACAAAAGTTGCTTAAATTGACAACAGTGGGGCGACTACCACTACTCACACACACACATGAAGGTGTGACTTGGTGGGCTGATTTTCAAATCTTTGCAGAGGTACATAAAATTGGTGGGTGACTTCGGTTCGTGTAAATATCGGTCTGGCGCAATCCCCCAAAATTAAGGAAATCGATGCCGATTCATCAGTGCACCTCTAGTTCATTTATTTTCTATTCCACTAACTAAGACTTTGCAGTTTCTCAGAATAAACAGAAGGCACCTGGTGAGGGAGTTTTGAACCTGTTGCTGGTCTCGTTTGGCCCCGCCCCTTCATGAGCTCTGTGATTAAAATCCTTCTTGCTCAGATACTCCTCCAGCTTACGGAGCCCCTCGGAGGACGACAGATCCACAAAACAGTCCAGGAAGCCCCAATACTCAGCCCAGGGGTGCCCCATCTCATGAGCCAGGTCTCTGAATTCGAAGAAGTTATCGATTAGTTACTCATTGGTTAGACAGCAGAAACCTTCTACTCACTATTGTCAGGACTGTGAGGCTTAGGACGTACCTGCCCACCCTCTCAGCCCCTCTGTCCGGGTCGGATTTAAGAATGTGGTGGAAGAACTCAGCCCGGTCTCTCGGTGGCGTCTTCCAGGACCGACGAAAGTCATCCGCCTGCAGGACATGACAATGCGTTGCTGTCAACAACTGGTGACAGTGGTTTATTTTGGGAATAGAGCATCCAAGATACAGAGTAGTGAACTTGCTTTAGAAGGGCTAAGTGGGCCGGCGTAGGCTGTGACCGTCATCCAGGGATCTGTGGGGCTCCTTGTGTGTCGCTGGATCAGAGAGAGGCTCTCCGAGGACTCTGGTGACCAGGAAGCACCGATGATGGGGAGAGAGGTGTTGTCAGTCGCCCTCAGTAATGGAATGTAGCAGCGGTCTGTGAGGCAACGCAACATAAACTTTACATAGGTTTTTGTGGCCATGCGTCTAATTTGGATAACATTTTCACTCCAGACAAACAGTTCAAGCGTTAACTGAGTGCCGTCACGTTGTGGATTGCCACAAGAACGTGAGTTGGTGTATTTAGCTGGTGGCCATTTAGGGAATGCAATGTCCAAGTTCTAAAATCATGACAGTACCGGTCTACAGTAGCATCTGTCATTTGTAAAACCCAGAATAATAAAAAAAAACTCCAGAGGATTCTTATTTTAAAGGGGAGGTATTATGTATTTTCCATGCACATCAAGTAGGAAAACAGATCAATGATTTCTCTATAAAAATGTCAAAAGTCATAGTCATCCAAAAATGTACAAATATGATGAAATGTTCAAGGTTTTGGGAAGCTTTTACCAATAAAACCTTGAGTGAAAATAATTGCAGAATATCTAATTTACACTTTCACAAGAGAGAATATAGCTAGGCTTTCTGTAAATATTGAGAGCATGACTGATTATTAATTAATATCAAGACCAGAGTTAGCATCATATCGTGTCTTCTAGAGAGTGTCTGTGTTACGCAGCTTTACAGTTTAACTGGACTTGACAAAATTATCTAAATTGGTCTCCAGCATCGCATGTTAGTGCTGTTAGCTTTTCTAACAGCACTACCTGTGTTTATTACCCGTACCTTAACTATGAGATAACCAAGACTGGAAACATTCCCTAATAAACAGTGATCTGTGTGGGTCTCCTCACTGATACTAAAACTAGCTAACTTTTAGTCTTCCATCAGTTCCATCTTCCACACTGAACAGTGAGCGTTAGCTCGACCTTTTGGGGCTCATGCCCAGATTGCGTCTTTAGCTTCCGACAGGCCAATCATCAATCAATGATCCTCGTGGGCTTTGAACAAATATTTTTGATCCTTAACATAACTTAAAAAGTCCAAATCAAATTCAAAACTCCATGATGTAACATTCCTCATTAGCTTCCTCCTTCTTGGTACATGGAATTCCATATTAGGCAAGAGGAAGAACAAACTGAGGTCATCCTTACCCTCCAAGTAGTCACTTATTCTCTGTTTCACTTCTGCGGTTTTATTTTTCCTGCTACAAATAAGCTGTGGAAGGAAAGGAAAACAAATGAGTGATGCCAAGTCTGCACACACCACTGTTGTCAGAACAATTTGCCCATCTATAATTAGCTTCCATTATTTAGTCAGTGACTGTCAACATATTTTAAAAAGGTCACACCCTCTGCAGCTACTCACACACAACATAAAAACAAGCATGGTTTTTCTCTAGCTAGCTGACTGACAGCTCCGACTGTGTGCATTTACATGTTAATGAAGCCTTTCTTTGTGACAACTCAGTAAATATTGACTAGGAGTTTGTCAAGATGAGGAAGTGTTTATAACTCCTTACGTCAGAAGGCTTCTGGCCGTCCCGGTTCGTGCAGTTCTTATCGATGTCGGGGTGCGAGCAGAGGACGTTGACCACATCCGGACATCCGAACTTACAGGCAAAGTGGAGCGGCGTTTCAAAGCTCTGAAGCAGAAACGAAAACTCTCCTTATGCATCTCGAAACGACGTACAAGTTAGTGGGGTTGAGGTTATGGAGCTAAAACTGACAGCCTTATCTGGAGTGTTGAGGTAAAGATCTACAATGTAGCGGATTCGTTTCTGCAGCATGACCTCCTGGTCGTCTGGGTACATGAGGCGCATGAACTCAGGGTTCTCCAGGGTGTCCAGTAGCAGCTGAGCGATCCCCGCCTGGTTCTCCTTGGCCGCCACGTGCATCACGTTGTACCGGCAGCCCTCCTGACGGTAGAAAAAAAAATAGGTGCACAAAAAAAATAACATATAGAAATGATACTCAGAAATCAACTTGGCCAGCTGAAGTTACAAATTTGTCACCGTCCGCTTATTTTTAAAGAATGAAAGCTCAAAACTGGCATTATTGTTAGTATTATGCTAAAATACCTCATAACGAGACACTATGCCGTGAATTTAAGCAATCAAGAGACAAGAGCAACAATCAGATTAATCAATTATTGAAATAATTGTTAATTTATATAGTTTATGGTATACAGACTTAAAAAAGCCATTTGCGAAAAAATGTAGAAAAATGCACAGCAGTAATTAAGCCAAAACTATACAAAAATATACCCCACACATTTTGCATTCAAGATAAAAACACCTTTGTCTATAAATATGTTTTAGGCAAAACTCCTCAACTGATATTATTTGTAAGAGATGAGGCTGGTCCGATACTAATATCTTAATCAATATCGAAAAAATATCTAGATTGGGCACATTGTCACCGTTGCCCAGTCTACAGAGTCCAATTTTATGATTTGTGCTTTGAGCAATGTCCTGATTCATTATTTATATTGCATTATATTTAGAATTCTTAATTGCATCATTTGAAAGACATTGGGTTGCAGTAAATTTTTTCATGTTTGACCAATGTCAAACATGTTTTTGACATTGTTTTTGTCAGTTTCATTTTCTTTATTATTTGATTTGCATTGGCTGTTCTACTCCTAATTGTGCTGACTGAACAAACTGAAGTTGTGTTGTTTTTATATGTTTGACCAGTTTGTGACACTATTGGTGTATTCAAGTGCGCTATGCTGGTGCACAGTAATCAAACATATTTTTTATTCAGTACATTTAGATTTGTGTTTTTTTTTTAAACATTTCAAGTCAATTCAACACTGTTTTTCTGTATCGGATCATATCAGCCGATACTAAATCTCAGATATCTGTATCGGTATCGGAAGTGAAATAGTGGATCATACATCCCTGTTAGTTTTAGCTTCATTGGGGTCAGATTTACTGAAGGCATCTCATTTTAGGGAAGAAAATGAGTATTTTCTTATTCTCCAACACTGGCTATGTTCTTCTGGATGCTGGCTGAAAGCAAGTCGCTGCTGCAGGCTGGCGCTGACAATGGAAAAGATGTTTATGCATCAACACACGTCAAGGTTCCAGGCCGGACTGGGTTCCTCTATTAATAGAAGAGACGTTCCAGGGTTTGTGGAACTTTGGCTTCAAAATTACAACCAAAGAGTCATCAGGTTTAGTAGCAATGGATACCCTTTCACTCTGGAAGTCGGCTGTTTAATTCAGATTTATTCTAATGTGGATTCATCCCCTTCGCCTGCCTGGCAAAAAAAACTTGATACTTTTTTTGAAATCTTTTTTCACATTACAAATGCAAACGCCTGGATTTCTTTGAGTTCATAGCTGTGAAGAAAAAGGAAAGGGATATATAGTTTCTAATTTTTAGTAAGAACATCCATCTGTATTTAGCCTCTCTCTCACAGCCCCACCCAATGAGTAGTTACTTTATAGAACCTCCTTTAGCTGAAATTACAGCTGCATGTCATTTATGGGACGTCCTCATTAACGTCGAACAGCTACAGCCTGAAAGTTTTGCTCATATATAGATATATATATATATATATTTTTTTTTTTCTTTCTTTCTTTTTTTTTCTTTTACAAAATAGCTCAAGATTTTAACTTTGACTGGGTCTCAAACAGATGAACATATTTTGTTCTAAACCTCTGCAGTCTTTTTTGGGACCTACAACAATTTATATATATTTTTTCTATTATTTTGCATTTTGACTTAAAAATAAACAATAAACTGGTTGCTTTACAACTCTGGGTCTATGTTTAAGGTTGTTCTGCTGAAAGGGAAACATCCCAAGGTTCCAAGTGTTTTGGAGGCTCCATCTGGTTTTCTCCTTTTCTAGCATTGCCCTGTATTTAGGTCAAGCCTATCCATCAGCTTTGACCAGTTTCCCTATCAACATAGACCTGCCACAACTATATTTCACAATGTAGATAGTGTGTGTAATAAAAAGAACCTAGTGGGTGTGAAAAATGTTAAGGTTTTGATAAAAACAACTCAAATACGTTTAAGTGAAACAAAAAAAACCCAGACGAGATTGGCCTTTGAATGTTCAGCAGATATTATTGCAAAGTTTGATTTCTCAGCTAAATCCAACACCTCTTCTGACTAACGGCCCCTCCTGCATGGGGTAAGCTTGTTTCAACAGAAAGCTGACACATTTGGTCTTGCACATTTTTGCCGTGGTTTAGGAGACTGGCTAAAAGCTTTTGTTATCAATGCAAGTGTGACCTTTTCAAACACGGTTGGATTCTTCCTCTTTTATCTAATGCTCTTCATAGACAATAGGGGAATATCTGGAGTCATGTTTGCCTAAATTAAACTGAATTCAGTCATGCTGTATGCATAATACTGACACCAGAATTGATCAAAGTTCAGATCTGGGGGAAGAATACAAGAAAACCTCAGAAGCAAACTGGCTGCAAGTGTTTGACAACAACTCAACGGTTCTGATAGTTGGAGTTGACTTTGAAAGTGATGACCATGAATGCACCACAGGCCCCGTCAAACCATTATGTTAGAGCGATCAGCTAAAGGTTCTACAGAGACTGATGCTTAAAAAAAAAATAAAAAAATGAATAAATAAATGTAGACAAAAAGCCAAATCTAATAAAACGCAAGCTGAAATATCTGACCACAAATCCTAACAGTGTTGTTTTTAGCATCAACTAAAGAATTAAGGAAACTTCCAAATGCGACCCAAATGTACTTTTTCCCCCTCCAAATGCGACTCATATCCGACTTTTCCATTGCAGTTTAAGTGGCCCACTTCTGATCTTTTTGTCCCCCCAAAAATCTATTTTGGATTCCTATCCGAAATCTATCTGACTGCCACGTTCTTTCTGACTTTGTGAGACATGCGTCAAAATTCTTGCATCGGAAAAATCAAAATACCGTAAATCTGGACAAAAACAAAGGCTGGAGATTATGATTATGAAAATATGAAAGAAGTGTGGAGCGCATCACATCACAATTCCACCACTATTAACTCTGACTACACATCCAGACTTCTATACAGAAGTTGCAGTCAATGCTCCACAAAAGGCCATCGCTATTAGTTGAGCTTTCTTATTATTATGATGATCCAACAATAATATCTGCTCCTATTGCTGATTAACTCCTGCTGAGTAGGACTTGACGCCGAACGCTAAGTAACATCAAAATATTAACTTCCTGCTGTCACCTGGACAACAGTGGGATTATCCCCCGAGCCGATCAGGTAGCGCGGGTTGCTCCAGACGAGCTCGTTGAAGGCTTGCTCGTCCCCCTTCTCCACGGCTTTCCGGAGCTTGGCTGTCAGGTCCTGACTCCTTGGGCTTTTAAAACTGTTGGCCTTCTCCCTGTTGATGGTGTCTACCTCCACGTGTTCTGTCATGCCAAAAAAATAAAAAGAAAAAAGAAAAGGGCACCAGTATTCAAAGATCAAGCAAAAGAAAAATTGTGATTTTATTCCAGTCTTCCATATAATGTGAGGGGTCTGATCGCCACGCATACAATCCCACCTTTCCCGACAACTAGTCCGGGTTTGATGGACGAGATGCAGGGTGTGGACTTGCTGGGAGACGGGCAGTAGTCACAGAGTCCCTTAGAGAACCTCTCCGCCTCTTCCCGGCTGGTAAAGGCTTTGAAGCGTGCGCCCTTCATGGTTTTTACAGCCTGAAGTGCGTCTTTCTTATCCGTGTAAACATGTGCTCCCTCTGCAATACACACACAGTTACTCAACCCTGTTCGGTGACAACTACATTGCCGAGTGCTTCTAGGCCCATCTGTTTCAATCATGTTTTCTTACTCTCATCGTTACAATATTTACCGAAACTGTCACCGTTGCCAGATTTTCTAATTGTGTAACTTTCGTCTTCCTGATTTATAAAGCCGAAAGAGATATTTCCTAAATTTCTGCTGATCTGTCACATAAAATCCCAATGAAATAAAGTGAAAATGAAGTTTGCGATTGCAACATGACAAAATGCGTCCACTCCAAAGTCCCTGGTGCGTGGTCGACATCAAAGTCACGAAGGGTGACAAGAAGAACTGGAGCCAAATGTCCCAATCAGCCTCACACTTTCTGTTCTGTTGATTCCTGAAAGCTTTTCTGCTCTCCCCTGCCCCCCAATCATCTGCAATGTGAGCCTATTCAGGAAATTTTGAACTAAAATGCTCCACAATAAGTTGCTACAGTAAAAGTACAACGTTACGAGTTAATATAAAGTAAAATGATTTAGTTAAAGCAAAAATAGAGAAAAAAAATCTACCACGTAATGCTCAAAATGGACAAAAAGTTGCAGAATTGGGGAGAAAAATGACAAAAAACAGAGGAGTTGACAACAGTCATTGGTAAACAGGATAAACTTTAGAAGGACTTTAGACTTAGTTAAAAATAGATAGAGTCAAACGGCTATTTGCATACTAAGAATAATCCATCAGTAAACAATGTATTGTTTCTCATCCAAGAGAAACAGTTAAAAACATTTACATGAACCCCAGCGGAGTAGGTTCTCCATCTTACCGGTTCGTGCCAACATGTCCTCCCACAGCGGACAGACTCCATAATAAAACGTCGGAGACGCTTGTGCTGGCTTTGAAGGGGTTTCTGCTTTGAACTGAGAGCTGCTGCAGTCGGCCGAGCTGTTGAAATCTGACTTTCCTGAGATCTCCTCTTCGTCAGGAGGGTTTAGACCCACACCATATCCAAAGTCTAAATCTTCACCATTTCTCTGAGAGGTGTTGCTGCTGCTGCTGGCTGCAGCGGACTCGAGTGAAACTGCTGAGGTGGCATCTGCCGCAGGTTTGGAGAAACTGGCTGCACCATCTATGACCTGGGATGAACAGCTGCTGTCTGTTTCAGAGGCAGCAGCTTCCTCTTGTCCGGCCAGAACTCGGGCTAGCTTCCTCTCGTAGGTGGCTCGGGTGGTCGATGTGATGGGGCCACACTTTAGGTCTGCTCTGGCGAACTCCTCGGACAGCTCGGCGGCACTCAGCCCCCTCAGCCTGGTCAGAACCGCCTCCATCCTTCAGCTCCCTGGAACGCAACACACTCTAAGCAACTATGATCACTATGATTCATAATTTTAACAAACAATGCATAAAGAAGTGAATTAAGAGATGCACCAATCAGGTTTTTCCCAGCTGTCATAGATTTCCAGTTTTTTGTTAGTTTTTTCCTCCAAAAATATGTGTGGATGCCTTATCTGATTTTTATCCAGCTCGAAAAGTTCATCAAAGTTGGTTGGATGAGCTGATATACTGAAAAAAATGTTGCAGTTCTTAGTTATAATTCAATAAATACAATTGAGTTCAGTCTATTTATATAGTGCCAGTTCACAACAAATCTCAAGGAACTTTACAAAATAAAAAAAATCAATTCCATCCAAACGTACAGTACATTCCAGTTGATCCTTGTTATCACACAGTACAGTAAGCGCAATTAATTATTCAAAGTAGATTAACACATTTTTACGTAAGGAAATCCAGCAGATTCCTTCGAGTCATTTGACAGTTTTTTATTTTATATATCTTACTTGATAATCACAGATTGCATCAACAATGCAAAATCAGCCAATTTCACATTCTTGTCGACTGATTGGAGAATCTCTACGCATAAAGAAATATAAAACCTTAGTAACACAGTGAGAAAGAAAAATATGGCAACCTCTCAATATGCATGTTATACAAAAAAACAAATACAAAAATATAGAATTGAAAATCATTGTACACATTAAATTATAAGGCTAGAAATAACTTAATTTGTGTATCTTTGAAGGTGCACAACATCTAGGAAATAAACTAAAACGTGACATAGGGATTGATAACTTATTTTAACCTAATCTTTTCGAATGTTGCCTAAGTTTAAATGTGAATTTCATCACTTTTTCTAACACTAAGGAGCTTTTTAAGAGATAGAACATGCTAGCCAACGACATAAAGGTGTTTCTTTTTCATTGTGTAGGATGTATTGAATATTTATAATAGCTTTCTATCATTCAAATTAATTTCAATGCAAGGTTATTAATAGAGTACTTTAAAAAACACTCGTAAAATGTGTACTAATAGTAAAGGTCTCACTCCGAACATAATTTTAGAAGGACAGACGACACTAAAGTTGGGCTAGCCTCACTGGCTAGCTTGCTAACCAAGAAGGCTCGAGCTTAAGAAGCCGGGCAGTGAGAGCGCGTGAAAACACGGCTCACATCAAACTGCTTTCCTTTGTTATGGCGGAAATTATTAACGCTGAATAAAAGGACAAATGCAACTGCACAGCGAGATGAAAACGGGGAGTCAATATTGGACTGTTCTTTCGCGTGCTGTCACGCCCAAGTATGTCATTCGAGACGGGTTTTTCTGGCTTTACCGTGACAAATCTGATGCGTGGTAATGATGCTGATAAACATCCACGTGTGAGCGATGGCATCCATCTGCAATAAGGTCACTATACTCACCGAGGAACATCTCGCTACGGAGCTTCACAGGCGTGGAGTACCGTTTAGTTTTGCACAGATAAACTTAGACACAAAGCTCAAGACGGTCTGGAATAGTCTCATTGTTTACAACATGTCATGCGCATGCTCACTTTAAAGGGAGGGCGCGCGAGGCATTCGCGGTCCGTAGGAAAATCCTAACACCACGACTTGAAAGCGATAACCACCGAGCCACAAAACAATTAAACAGAAAACAACAACGTTTCAGTGTTAAATACAAAACACCAGAGACAGATTTCAACATCAGACGGGTCTCGCTGATTAACTTCTACAGCATTGTACTATTTTTATAAGTATCCTAACCTTTTGTAAACAAATAAAAAATATATATATATGCATGCACCAGCTATGCATGGCATTCTAACCACAGACAGGTAAAGGAAATAACACCGATGGTCTCATCCTGATGGCACATACCAGTGGGTGGAACCAATTGGGCAGCAAGTACAATTTCGTCTCTCATTGCAGGGTCGTTATCCTGCTTAAATTAGCCTGAAACAATGATCTAGCCTTCAAATTCTCAAGGTCTCAATCAAGACGAGCATCTGTGAGATATGACAAAAAAAAAAACAAAAAAAAAAGTCTGATCCAGGGAGGCTCCACCTTGCAACTTACAGAACTTACAGGATGTGCAGATAACACCGCAGCCCCTCTCAGGTACTGAGTGACCCTATGCCTGTTTGTGTCAAGACTCGTTTGGCAACAACTAGGGAACAAACACACAGATGGTCAAGTTATTAAGCCTGATCGGTGTATGTACGTATTTTCCGTGTGGCATGAACGCAGCACCTTGCACTAAAACGCAAGACGCGAACACTTGATAAACTTGATATCACGTTTCTCTTGCCAACATGAGACATAACAGCTTATGACGAAACGTTTGAACATGGAGAAACGTAAACATAGTTACAAAATATATAACCGATATGTATGTGAGCTAACATATGCTTAACACGTTTAAGGCGTCACTAATTGCTCTACAGGGGTATGCCTGTGAAACAGTGTGTTAGATATGGACTCGGAAAAAACTTTACAGTGACACCAGCCTAATGATTTGATGTAAGGAACAGTTTGTTCAGCGTCATTAGCCGACTAGCATGACAAGCTAATGGTTACACACCACAAACACTCGACACTAACCAGGATATTAATCAGTGACTTTGCTACAGAGAAATTATTTTCAACCCCAGCAATATTCGCAACTAAAACATAATGCTTTGCTGGCTAGAAATAAATATTTTAAGTGAAGTTTGCCGACCTCCTCCTCCTCTCTCCCCGGCTGCTAATGCTAGGTGTCTTCTCACCGCGACGCTTTCAAAATGCTGAGCGTCAGGACCCTCTTTCGTCCAACATACTGCCTGAACAAAATTACGCCTTTAACGTTGAATTTTAAGGGACAATACCTAAAAACCATACAGAGAAGGACGACAGGAGATGGAATATGAATAGTGCAATTTTCTTTATCATGAATGCGATGACATTTTCCAAAACAAACATTTCATCGGGAACAATTCCAGTCTTTGGGAGAAAAAAACAGAACAAACAGCCAGAGTAATGCAGACAGCCCAAAAATAGTGTAGTCTGAGTACATTTGTTATTAATACCCCGAACAGGCATTTATTTAATATTTGTGTCCCTTTTATAGTTTACAAGAATACAGTAGTACAGGACTAATAATTACAATCCAGGAGCAAAAGGGCTGCAGCACAACTGCATGCAGAAAGAAACAATCCATTACAACCCTAACACTGAAATCCTGGTTGATTTGTCATTAGATCTCTTTTTGCATTTCGATATCAGGTTTTTTAAAATTGTTATTCCAACATAAATCTGATCAGTTAACATTACAAAAGGGACACATATTTATATATTAACCTCTGAAAAACAGTGAACCTTCCCATAACCCCAGGAACAGCGTTCACCAATATCATTTGGTGAATCCAAGTTTTTTTTGTTGTTGTAAATACAGTAAGTACCAAATGTAACAATCAAAAATAAACAAGCAATAATACCTGCTGTTAGTAGATGTAACATTTCATTTCATTTGAACAGCTTATTTTGTCAGTTCACTCTTGATCATCTAGTGTGCAATATCACTTCATGTGTATTACTTACAATAAACAGCTCTTCAGTAAGGGTTAGTTCACCTGTACAATAACATCTCATTTTGCACACACCCTGACCAGAAAAGACACTCATTCTAAACAACTTCGTCCTGTACAGCATTTTTAACATTGCTTAAGGCTTTTTTTGCATATAAATTACTGCAGTTCATGTTAGACAGAAATATTTTTACAGATTGGAAATAAAAGTTGATATGATTACCTGACAAACACTGCATTTTAACAAGAGGCAATCAAAAAAAAGAAAAAATAAAGTCTGAGCCCAACTGTACATGGGCTCAGACCTTTACGAACAGGAGTGATAACAGTTTCATTACAAACAGAAGTCAGTATTAGCAAAACAGCAGATGGGAAACGTCACAAGAAAACAGGCACGAATATATGGAAGAACGGGATGTAGTTTCTGTCAAAAACTCTTAAAATGACGATTCATCGCTGAGCAGCATCGACACAACCGATTTTGCAAGGAGGGAGGACTTACTGGAATCTAGTGGAGAAAACTAGCTAATTTGTGAGGGAAAGGATTCATCTTTACGCCATTTCTGAAACTTTTACAGCGGGGATCCTCATAAGGAAATTCTTTTCAAACATTCTAATTTCTTAAATCTTAATAAATAAATGTGACAAATGCATAACATAAATTTAACCCATAAAATAAACACAAAAGAATAAAGCTATGGTATAGAAAGTATCACTCTGCAAAAGCACTTGAGTGCTGAAGGGAGGAATGCCAAATGTTGGCAGCAATTTCTTTTTAGAGAAAGCAAGTATGGGGGCTCAAAAGTGCCTTTGTGGATAATAACCCCCACCCCCGCCCCGCTTCCTCTGAGAAAGGGCTGTGTAGTTATGATTGCTGCTGTTCTGCTTCGTTATTATTTTCCACAACACGTTTGGCCACCGCGCTTGGAGAGTTGGAGATATTGTCGTCAAATCCCAGCTGAGCCAGTCCCTCTTCTGCGTTTGTCCATGAGTTCATTGATTCATTTACAGTCACTGTGTGTTCCTCCATCTGCTTCTGGAGGCTGTCCATCTCCTCCCTAAGAGCAAAAAGGAAAAGGCCTTTTAATCCCAAAGTGCCATGTGACAACAGCTAATACAGTGCCTTGAAAATCTATCTATACCACTTGAACTTTCCACATTTCACCATGTTACAGCCACTAAATTTGCATTTTATTGGAATTTCATGTGATAGAACATAATAAAGCCACAGTAATGAGAAGGTAATACAGGGTTTCTCCAGGTTCACCAACTCACATTTAATGCTTTTTAAGACAATTATGAAGGAAAGTTAACACCTGCATCACAACAGAAATGGTCAAAAGAAAATTGCATATTTTATGTTGTAAAATGCGACAGACTGGCGACCTGTCCAGGGTGACCCCGCCTCTCGCCCGGAACGCAGCTGGAGATAGACACCAGCAACTCCCGACCCCATTAGGGACAAGGGTGCACAGAAAATGGATGGATGTTGTAAAATATTAAATTTTTACAAGTAGTAGTACCAAGTTTTTTTTGTGTAAACCCTGCTTGTGCTGGAAAAAGAAGGGAGCCCGTGGCAAAGGAGAACGTCGTCCAGTCAACTGGCGATGACAGACGCAAAAAAGTTAGCCAGCTGGCTAGCAAGGGTCTATTAGTAGCTAGTTAGCGCTGGCCTCAAACACCGAAATGAAGATGTCTGCGTGCATCTCAAATATTTGCTCGACAGAAAATTTCCGCAAGAAAAATAAACTGGAAAGACAAAACGAGACTAAATAGTCCTGTCACAAGAAAACTTAAGACCTCAGATTAATGTACTCAAGGCCAATTGGGATTGTTTTAGTACACTTTAATGCCTCAATTTTATATACAAGAATATAAGACTTCATAAGACTTTTTAAAGCTGTGTGGATACCCTGTAGTAAGTGATTTTCAATATCCTTGTATTGCTAAGAGAAATAATGGAAGAAAACTGAAATGCATGGTTGATACTTTGTACTTGATTTGATGCATGTTATTTTTATTTCATCTTTATTTATACAGGTTCTCTCATTGAGATCCAAGAATTACAATTACAAGAGAGACTTGTTTTGATAAAACAATAAGGTTGCTGAAATTCCTACTGTAAGTTGTTCAAGTTGTTCGGGGTATGTACACAGTACTTTTCCATACCTAGTGTAAAGTTTACACCACTTTTTTCTTTACTAAATGGTTTTACACTCAGTGAAATTGGATGGAGAGTAGCTCTGAACATCAATTTGTCAGAAGCATTTAAGTCTGGATTTTGACTTAAATGACTTCTACCACATCCATTTCTCCTCTGCTTGTATAAACATTGTTAGTTTTAGTTACATTCTGGTCTCATTTGATCATCCACATGTTTGATATGTTCCCTATATAGATTTTAGCAAACATGATTTCCTGTGACTTTCCTCCAGCAACTGCTTTCTTCTTGCCATTTTTACATAAAACGGACAGATTTGTGGACTGCCTAATAGATAGTCGTGCTGTAAAAAAAAATCTTCTCCCTCTTGAGCTGTGAATCTCTATGGCCCATCCAGAGTTACTTCCTCTCTAACCATTACGTCGAGTTTTGTGTTGGTACAACATAAAATCCCAATTAATCACATCAAAGTTTGCCGATTACTTTCAGCTCACTCGCTTACTTTAGCTGTCGTAGACAGTTGTGCAGGTTGTTCAGAGGTTCCTTGTTTACGGAAGTTGACGGTTTCAGTAATTCATCCAGCAGCGAGGCGGGCACCGGGCAGTCTGGGATCTTAACTGGGGTTACTGGGTTTGATGGGTTCCCATCACTCTTCAGCTCCATCCGCTGCTGCTCCAACAACGACATCATCACAGGGACACGTTTAGTCACGTCAGCTCTCAACTCTTACACAGCCTCATATAAAGGGAGCTAAAAGATGTCTTACCTTCCTGAGACGAGTCTGTTTGAGGTCTTGTTTGAGCTGCTGGTTCTGCAGCAGGACGGTCTTCATGCTGTTTCTCAACTCGCCCACTTTGGCCTGAAGCATGAACTTGTCCTTTCTGGTGCTGCTCAGCTCTTCCTGGACAGAGTCCAGCTCCACCTTTATGTTCTGAAACAAGACAGATGCACTTTAATTTTAAACAACAAAAAGAGCAGAAACCATGGCATCCTGCCAAACGAACAGGTAGCTTTGTTCAAAGCAATTCCACAATTTAAACATTTGTTAAACTATTCCATATAGTTTGCTGTGTATGCTTTAGAAAGGTCTTTCTCAAACAGTGATCCGCAAGGTACTGTATATAAACGAGCATTAATTTACAGTGAAGTAACCTCAAAGTACGAAGCAAAGTTAGCTTATTAAATCAAAGGTTTTTGTTTAAAAATAATAATGGATAATAATAGTGGCTTGCAAGTGGGGCACTCCAAAGAAAAACTGAAGATACTGGTGGAATGAAAACATGCCAGGATTATTTACAGCGCTGGAGGAATTCATGTCTGCAGAAATATTTTTCAGTTTCTCTTTTTAAAAAGATGTTGCTATTGCAGGGAGGTGGAATTTCTATGTGGTCCGTGATGTTTGTTAAATGGGATAAGATTGAGAAACACTGCTTTAGAAACAAAGTGAAGGCTTGCCTGCAGGGCGATCTGTAAGTTGTCCAGCTCTCTGTGGTGGCACTGTTCCACCATTTCCAGCTGCTGCTTCTGTGCTTCAATCTCCCTCTGCCTCTGCTCCACCTCCCACTTCAGGTCCTCAACCTGAATCAGCAGAAAATATTAGACATCCATGCAACTCAAAGATATTTGATCTATGAAGAGTGATGGGTCAGAAAGAAAAAAAGAACTCAGTCAGTCTTTATAAAACTGAAAGGCTGCACATCCAAAGTGCCTTGGCTACAAGAGGAACTGCAGAGGAAAAGCATCAACAGGAATATTGTGGCTTTTCTGTGATTTAGGTATAAACTTTGGGGGAGTTTATACCTCTTGGTTGGTGAGGGGCTGCTTAGCGAGTTCCTCATCGAGTTGTTTTTGCAGGATCTGGAGCTGGGAATGAGCCTCAGCGAGCTCCTGCTGGAACCTGGAAACATCCTGAGCATGCTGGTCATCCTGAGCCCTGCGGAGCGTGACACGTTCCACATGGATTATGCACACAACTATAGATTAAAACGTGCATTTTCTATTTCTGCAGTTGTCAGGGCAACGTGCACATACTGTAGTTTCTGAGCTTCGCTCTGCAGAGTTTTCACCAGGTCCTCTTTGGCCTGCAGGTCCTTCTTAATCTCCGACAGCTCAAGCATGGCCGCCCTGTAGTGCCGTCTGTTATGGGCTGCCTCTGCCTTTGCTGCTGCCACCTAGAGGACACATCGTGGAATTACAGCCTGAAAAGACCAAAGTTCTACAGAATCTCCTAATTCTAACGCAGAATTAAAGAACGCAACAAAGATGTATAATAAAAATCCTTCTTTAGAAATTATATATTAGTTTATAACTATGCTATGAAATATAATTGTATCTGTATTCTTTATAATAGTCAAGCTGAATTGCACAAAATTTTATTACATGTAGATCTCCTCATTGGTGCCTTTCTTGTTATATTTTGCATGAAATCTGTTAAGATACAAACTCTTCTCCTCCATTTGCACCTTTCATAATTAGCTGCAGCTCCCAATTATTTCTATTTTTAGAATCTGTCTCATATAAAACGTGCTCATTTATTATGTATATCAGGGGAGAATGTAATTGCACTATGACTGCAATGTAAATATATTGATTATAATTAATTCACTTTTTTTTTTGACTCTTTACTTTCCTTCCTTTAATCACAATGTTGCCAAAACCTTAAGTGTAAACATTGAGGGCAACAAATGTCCATTAAACAGGCCAAAGCATTGTGTATATGCATATTCAATATAATATCTAAACACATAATATAGCCGAAAAATTTCTTTTGATTGCCATAATGTTCATATTGACACTGCAATGGTGATTTGTTATATTGTGCGACTCTAATTTGGTCCGTTGGTATTCTCTAATTATTCAAAGTTCCTCTTTAGTTTTAAATCAATCGTTACTCCAATACAATAAGCTGACAAAATTAGCTGGAGCATGACTGGGAGTTCACCTATTCAGCTGAAATTAAAGATTATAAACATCCGTAAATGCAACATGTTTCTTTTTTTTGAGAAAGCAGATGTATTCTCTCTACTCCAGACCATTATTTTAAAAAACAACAGTTATATTTTAAAATTATTTAAATGGCACATATGGAAAAAAAAGTGTTAGAAAACCATGCAGACCCTTAAATTTAGATAGCAATCATGCAAAAGTTGAATTCCTTTCATGGAAGTACAATGAATTCAAATCTTAAGGAGTTTGGTCCCTGCAATGCTACAGTGTGTTTTTTAACTGCTTCCATTCACACTTCACCTTGCTATTCTTCATACCTGTTCCTTCAAGTCTTTCACTTTGGTTTTCTCTTTCTCCAGAGCAAGCTGCAAAGTCTCAACCAACTGCTTCATTTGTTGGTCCTCCTCTTCTTTCCTCTTAAGAACAGCTTGGACCTAAAGTGAAACGGTAAGAAAAAATGTAGCCAACTCCTCAAATCTGTTTTTTTTTTTCTTTCGACATTTCAGGCATACCATAGAGAATCTTGTTGCATAAACTGAGATGCAAACGTGATTATTTTTTTTCACCTGCAAGTTTAGCTGGACGAGATCCGCCTCCCTCTTTGCTAAGGCAGATTCCAAAATGTTAGCATGCTCCCGCAGTGCATTATGGGACTGTGACAAACCAGCGAGTTTCCCTTTTTCATGCTCCAGCTCGAGCGCCAACTTCTTGTTGGCGTCTTCCAACTTCCGAATCCGCTTCTTGAAACAGCGTGACTCCTGGAGCTGTAAGGGGGGGAAAACGACCCAAAACATGAACTCTGAGAAATTCTGAAAGATCAAAATAAAAAAAGCTTCTTTAAATTTTTCTATTTTAACCTCATCCTCCAGCTCCAGAACCTTCTCCTGGTAATCCTCCAGCTCCGTGGAGGTGAGAGTGATCACTTCCTGTAACTCCTTTTCCAACATGGTCTTGCTCTTTGTGACAGTCTGCAGTTCGGCTTGCAGAGCTTCAAATTTTTCCTGAATAAAATATATAATTTAAACAGCTTTTAGTAACTTAATCAGATTTTTCTGAAAGAAGATTCAAAGTTTCAGCTGTGTATAAAATATTCACTTAAAGATTTTTAAAGCTCCGTCAACTTTACCTGTAAGGCGTGGCTGTTTCCGCCATCCGACAGCTGGGCGCGGAGCTTGGCTAGCTCTGCCTCCGCCGTCTCCTTGTCGGTCAGAGCTTCTTGGAGCCTTCTGCTCAGAATGCCCACGGCGTTCTCGTAGGCTTTGTGTTTGGCTTTCATCTCCTTCTGAGCGCTGGTCAGATCCGTTCCCAGCCTCTTCATGCGCACCTTCTGCTCCGAGATGGCCCTGTTTCGACACACATAGCAGTTAAAACAAGGCAGGCTCAGAACATAACGGGTAGGCTTCTTCACACACATGCACACACCGCACAACTCGGATGTGTAAATCCTCAGACAAAATCGACACTGTACGAGAACCGTGTTGTTTGCGTTTCTGAGATGTATATAAATCATCTGTGTTGGATTGTTTCTAACTGCTGAAATCTCCAAGCAGAACATGACTCACTTTTTGGCTTCCGCCTCCATCTGCTCCACCTGTTTCCTCAAGCTCTCATTCTCTTGAGTTGCGGCGGTGAGCTGGCTCTGATCGAACTGCAGGGACTGAGTAAGGAGGGGACAGAAGATATTTTTCCTTCACAACAAAACGTACTTTGAATAAACTGAAAATTTCCTTAAATTTTTTTTAAAATGATTTAAACAACGGTACCTGAATTTGGGTTTCAAGCTGATCCCTTTCCGTCTGAATGGCCTCCAGATGGGCCTCCATGTTGTTCATCTGCTCCTGAACTCTGGCCACCTCCGTCTGCAAGCGGGCCTGCTCCAGCTCAGCCTTCTGCTTCTCGCCCTGGGCGCTCAGCAGTTCCTGCTTCAGGTCCTTCACTTCAGCCAGCAGGCGTTTCTTGGTGGACTTCAGCTCGCTGATGAGCTGGTCCTTGGAGCTGGCGTCCCGACGGTACGCTTCCACCATCACCTGTCCATTCAGCAACATTGATTTTTTGTTTGTTTTGTTTTGGTCTGATTAAATGTTAAGAAAGAACTTTTTGAAGAGATGTCTTGCTTATATTTGCTTTGACCGACAACGCTGTTTTAATCCTATTGCATCATTTGGGAACTCGGGTCAGATGTTAACGTTGTGAGTAAAAGAAATATAACCTTACTTTCTTCATCGTCTGAATTAAATAATAATAATAATAATAATAATAATAATAAACTTTACAGGTCAAAAACAGTTTTCTTCTCTTTACTGACTATTAGGAAATGTAATAGACCTGCATTAAGAATTTTAGCATGTCTAGATAGTAACAATTGGAAAGGTACAAGATAAATTAATAGACACAGTTATGTGCAATGTATGGTTTTTTTTTGTTTGTTTTTTTAAACTTTAAATAGGTAAATATAACTTAATAAAAAATAACAAATGAGACAAAAAAAATCAACTAATTTTTCCCACTGTGGGACAATAAATATTTCTATTCTATCAACTACCCAAAGTGTACAAAGCTCATTGGCTAATTAAACACACCTATTCTCCCGTGGGCTGTGTAAAGATATACATGTATTTATTATGGTTGTAAAGTAACAAAAATAAATATTTAGCTTTTTCTTCTTTTCAGCAGAAAGCACATTTGACAACTTCATGCTTTTGCTGCCGCTCTCACGCTGATACGTTGAATCGAACACAAACCGCATTTTCCACAAAACCCGTCGCCATCAGTGGCTAACTGCTTTCATAGATTTGATGGACACGAGCGCTGACGCTTCGACAAAAAGCTCCAACTTTTAAAGATGTGGTAAATTGAACTTTTTTTGTTGCTCTGTCAATCAGTTCCACCCTCTGCGTGACAGCCTGTCAGAGCGATAAAGCCGCCGCTGCTCCGTGCAGCGCGGCACGTCAACCAGCACTTCAGGCATTCGTCAGAGAAGCTGACTGCCGTTCGGCATCCTCCCACAACACCGTCACCATCAGCCAGCTGGGACATTCAGGACAAATTTCTACATTTATGTCCTGTCTTCAGATTTTACCAATAAAGACAACAAAAAATAAATAAATAAAAGAAGAAGATGCATTACCTTTTGTTGCTGGAACTGCTCCTTTAATTTCTGCGCCTGTTTCTTCAGAGAATTATTCTCTTGTTGCAGAGATTCAATCTACAAATTTTGAAACATTTTTAAATAAGTGACCCTCAAGAAAGTGTTCAAACTACGACAAACCGTTTCCACTCTTGTCTTCTACCTGACTGGCTTTGATTTGGACTTCTTGTCTGAGCTGGTCCAGGACGTCCGAGGCCACCAGGACGTCCTCGCCCAGCCGCTCGGCCCCCTCGTCCAGCTGGCTTTTATCGGCCTTGGCAGCCTGCAGCGCCACCTCCAGGACAATCTTTTCATTCTGGAGGAACTGGATGGTGTCGTCCTTGGCGGCGCTCTCCGTCTGCAGCTCGGCCAGCTGGGCCTCCAGCTCCTGGTACCTGGCCTCCAGCTGGTTGATGGACTGCTGTTTGGTTTGTAGCATCTCCTGAGTCGTCGTCAGCTGGCGCATCAGCTCCAGGTGTTCCTTCTGAAGCGACTGCAGCTGCAAGTCCTTTTGGGAAAGTGTCAACTTGACCTAGCGCAGAACAAATGAAAGACGAACATCAGAGGAGGTCACAAAGTTTACCGCCCAAGTCAGCTTCTCTCTGGTTTTTTGCAGAAACTACCTGCTCCAGCTCTCTCTCCAGCGTCGTGGCTGTGTTAGCCAGCTTTATCAGGCGTTCTCGCTCTTCCTCAAACTCCTCCAATTTGTGCTGCAGGTCGTCTTCCACCATGGTTTTTGCATCCTGGATCTGCTTGTAGGCGGACTCTTGGGTCAGAATGTCGGCCTGCATCAACAACGACAAAAAAATTCCAACAATGAACCCGGAGGCGTTTTAGTTTAGGTTTAATTTTAAATTTTGAAATTACTTTTCAAGCGATTTCAACATAGGTTTTCAAACTTTTCCCGCACTGCACTTTGGAAATTAAAACTGAACTGACAAAAAAAAAGTTTCAATTATTCACTATTATTTGATACTGTATATTAATGTCTTAGAAAGTATTATAAGTTCTACAGCTGGGACAAGGATAACTGAAATACACCAACATTTTATGTTTTACAATTTTTCTCTCAACACAGAGGATAAAACTAATTTAACAAAAAGAAAAAACAATTTTAATAACGTTTAATGTGTAAAGTATAAGTCAATTACAGCAGATCAATACATCACTGACACATTAAGAATAAGAAAAATTGTGTGTGGATTTTATTAGGTTTATGAAAATATCTGGTTTGAACTGTAAATGTTTTCCGTGTTTGAATGTTTGGTATTATATTTCGGATTTACTTATCACAATTTTTATTACTGTTTTTTGTTTGTTTTGTAAAAATCCCCTGGGAATCTCTAGGTGTTCTAGTTAAAACAAATAAAAATAAAATCCAACATTAGATTGCATTTCTTATAAAACTGCAGTTTGAATATCAAGCACATTCCACATCTGATTGAAAGTCAAGCATTTCCAAGGATTTCAAGCACTCATATGAACCCCTGAGTATACCTCAATGCTTTGCAGCTGCACAGCGATGCGCTCCTTCTCTTTAATGGAGCGGTGTTGGGTCTCGGTCAGCTGATGGGAAAGCGTCACGTTCTCCAGCTTCAGGTGTTCCATGGCGCCAAACTGAGTCATCTGCCCCGCCTTCGAGAGACAGGTTGATGTTAAAAGCAACCTGTCTCAACTGCAAAGTCCTGACGACGCATTGCTAGTTCACTGCCACCGCGGCTGATTCCTACCTGCATGTTGGCCATTTCGCTTTGCAGTCGCACCCTGGCCTCCTGGGCCAGCGCCAGCTGCTGCTGGTACCACTGCCTGACCTGCTGCAGCGAGTCGATCTCAGCCTGGGAGGTCTTCAGTCGGCTCTGGAGGGTGCTGCGCTCCAGCTGGACCTGCTGCAGCTGACCCTGGAGGCCTGCCATCTGCTGACGCAAGTCATGAACTGCGAAAAATAATGAGAGTTGACGGGGGAAAAAAAATTAAGTTTTCTAATAGTGCTAGGTTTTCTAAACATGCTCATCTCTACAGGTCCAGGGTTTCTCGAGGATAGATTTTTTTTTTTAAAGTCGTGATGGTGGGCTGCTGTGTCTGAAACATACGTTACTGTTGTTCAAATGCAACATATGTTAACTTTAGGGTTGTTTTCACAGCATGCATTCAACTTGATTTTTCTTAAGTAACCTTGTTTCATCTTTTGTCTCCTTCTACTTTGAACTGTGTGTGTTTTTCTTCACTCCTGAACGCAGCGCAGCACACAGTAGCTAGCTTCTCAGCTGGACTGGAAGGAGTCGGCAGTGATGGTTTTTCAAATAAAGTAAATTTCAACATTTCACTTCAAACTCAGATTTTTTTACTTCATTCTGAAGGTGTGGTGGAACAATGATCAATTACATGTAAACCCTTCTGTCTCTGTTAAGTCACCTGTGTTGTCCCTTGAAGTCATCGTGTTCTGCAGCTCCTCCACCTTCGCCATCAGCCGGTTATATTGGTCTTCAGAAACTTTCAGGTCATTGCTTAGAGAGGTCAAACTGGCGTTCTTGCTCTCCAAACTGCCCTGGAGCTCCACCATGGCCTTCTCTAGCTGTCTGCAGTTTTGGCGCAGCGTGCCGACTTCTGAGCTGAGAGCACTTTGCCTCTCCTGGTTGATTTGAGCCTCTTCTCTCTTGGCCTGCAGCTGAGCGTTCACTGTAGCAAGCTGGGCCTGGAGCTCCGTCTTCTCTTTGAGAGCCTAGAGGGAACAGGAAGTAGCAACAGAACTTCAGCCAAGTCTTCCAGGAGTTTCCAGAGTAGCAATAGTTTGTGGGTAGCATGAATGTGTATATTCATTTGTGTTGCATCTCAATATACTTTTAATATTCAGCTTTTTTTGATGACATTTAAAGATGTTTACATATTTAATTCTTGCCTTGTGATTTGTCTCGTTTTTGTCCACTACGTACCGGGAGAAATGATCTCAACCGTCAACATTAACGCTTCATCTGGTTAGTTATTTCCACAATAACTAAGTAATACCAGCTTGCGTTGACCACAGCACTATCTCAGGCAAAAAAATATCTATATCATTATGCATCAAAAAACCCACAGAAAGCTACTTTCAGTTTCAGTGAGAGATTTAAAATGAAGTCAGATGAAGCACAGAGATGTGTAGACCCACTGAGAAAAAAACTGTACTTTTTGTGACATGTAGAGACATACCTGTATAGTTCACTCAGACTGTGACAAAATGAGTAACCGCAAGAATTTGAGGAGATAACAGGAAGGCTTTACAAGGAACATTAAGATTGTTTTATATTTTTGAGCTCTCAACTTTTAGAAAAAAAACGGATTTGGAAACACCACAGAATACTAGGACTAGGCTAAGAAAAAAATAATTAAATTACCAGAATAAAGTTGTAATTTTACAAGAATAAAGTCATTATATTACGAGAATAAAGTCGCACTACAATTAAGTCAAACACAATATGAGAATAATCTCTTAATATAAAAAAAGTCACAGTAATACTAGAAAAAGTCGTAATAATCTCATAATATCACCAGATTAAAGTCAGAGTATTAAGAAAAAGAAGCAGTAATTTTATGAGAACTCATACACACACACAAAAAAAATAAATAGATAAAATGAGGAATGTTGAGCATATTGTGAAGTTAAACTTTGGTATTTGGTTTTACAAACTGGAAATACAGTTTTAAATGTAGTAAAAAGGATATTTCTATTCTATTCTGTATGATTTTTAAAAATCTCTATATTAATTTTGTCAGAACTGTTTAAAGTCTACTTTATTGTCAATTGATTAAGCACTAAAAAAGGAAGAAACTAGGAATCAAAATTACATTCCTGACTAAAAACTAAAAGACCTCACATACCAATAGATAAGAACAAATGGTAATAAGAAAAGTTTCCCATAATCCATAAAAAACACATCAATTATATAAAAAAATTCTCATAAACCACTTAGTATTTTAAAAACACAAACTTTTATATAGTTAACATCTTAAATGGGATTCAGCTTCCTCTCTGCCTTTCTCCCAGGATCTCAAAACTGTTGATTTAATTAATTAATATTTTAAGTGAAAGGAGCAACAAAATGACATTCGTGGCTTATTACCTGACTGGCTTCAGATGACAAGGATTCCAGTTGCCCCTCGAGCCTCATTTTCTCTTTTAGCACCTGGAGCATCTCATCGTGACCCATCACTGAACTCTCCAAAGAAACGCTACAATTTAAAAATGCAGAAGAGTTAGCAAAAGTTAAAAAAAATAAAATAAAAAAAGGATAACACAATATTCAATACCTGCTGGAGAAACTGTCCCTCCGGCTACGCGGCTCTCCCGTTCCCTCCCTCTCCATCTCCAGCAGGTGCTGCTCGTCGCTCGCCGCCTGCAGCACCTCCTGCAGCGACGGGAACTGACCCATGGCCTCGGGGGCGATCTCCCTCCCCTCCACCGTGTACGGCCCTTGTTGCCGTTCCACGGCGGCCGAGAGCATCCCGTAGGTTCCCCTCGTGGACACGCTGCTGTAGGAGGAGCTGTCGCTGTCGTTGCCGTCGTTGCCGGGCTTCGCTCCGGTTTCGCTGCCATCCATCTCCGAGCCGTTGTCGTTGAGCTGGAGCGAAGTGCTGGCCTTCGAGTCCGTCTCGCATGCGCTGCTCTCTGACAGCATGCTGACTTCTGACAGCGTAGACACGGAGCTGATGGAGGACCGGCTGACATCTGCTGAGGTCATGCCCCCGCCGCCGCCTCCTCCCCCTCCGCTGTCGCTCTCAGGAGACTTGTAGTCAGCTAAGGAATGTATCTTACTGGGACGTGGAGATCTGGATTTCTTCTCCTTGCTGGGAGGAATTCCAAGGCTGCCCAGTTTGGGGCCACGTGGAACACTGGTCCGGAGGAAAGAATACTCCTTGGTCATGGCAACAGCGTTAGCGCGTGGTAGCGCCTCAGGATGGAGCATTAGTTCAGGATCTAGAGTACTGAAGGGCCGGCTTTTAGGGGTACGATGAGCCTGAGAAGAGGAAAAACTATCAATAACTATACCTGTCACAATAAGCAATAAATCAATTAATTGCATAATACATTAAAACAAGCTCAATAATTTCCACTTGCAGCATTTATCATTTTTTTCTCTCTCTTTCTACCAAAAACTGACAAAAGTTTTCCATCTGGTGTTTTGGTTTCAACGAGCCCCTTATTTTGAAGGACAATTTTGTTTACGTATATTTTGTTTTTTTTCTGTATTTCTGTTTACTTATTCTTAATATTTAAAATGTCTTCCAGTTCCAGTGCACCCGACTGGCTTCAGAGTCACCTAACTAGCCAATGAGCTGTTCTGTGTGAAATTTAATCCCAGCTTTAATCCAGCTGAATGAGTGAATAAACAGCAGCATGAAGGCAGAGGAACACAACAAATGGATTAGAGCACAGGTGGTAAAAAAAAGAGGGATCATTTTCCTTTGGTTGAGCTCGTAAGATCCAAATTGGGGCAATAATTTGATTTATATCAAGTTTTGGCAGAAGCTCTGCTCGAGCGTGGCTCATTTTAAGAGCAAACTTGGATTCATCAAAGACGACATAAGTATAGGAGTAAAAGCAAAGCAGTGGCAGCACTCACTCACCCTCTCCTTTTGCCGCTGAACCCTGTACTGTTTGAGTTGCTCTTCCAGACGCCGGCGAGCTTCCAGGCGAATCTTTTCCTCGTTTTCCATCTCTAGACATGGTTTCTGGTTGGCTGCAGCAAGAGAAGGTAAGCCAACTGAAGACTCTTCCTCACCGCACAATTTACAGCAGAACTAGTGAAGTCACAACAACGTCTCTCGATTCCAAGGAAGATGTTGCCGTGTTAATGGGTAAAGCTTCCCGGAATGCCACTTTGAAAAGCAAGTATTTAAAAAAAAAAAAAAGGAGCTACACAACATCCCTATGGAATAGTATAGACTTGTACAGGGTTCCTACACTTTTCAAAATTTTAGTTTTCCAGCAGTTTTTTTTATTTATTTATGTGCAACTTCAAATACTAGGGGTGCACCGATTGCAGTTTTCTGGCCGATCACCAATCTTTAAAAATCGTGACCTGTTGATTCCAATTCTTAACTTCTTTTTTAATAACCGTCACTTAATTATAATATCAAAATATACAGGCTTTTAAGGGGAAAAAAGTCAGTAGAGGGGTCTGAAAAGTCACTAAATGTTGACAAAAAAGTTGCTAAATTGTCAACTGTGCGGTGACTTTTTTTTCCTTTTAGTAAGTCTTCTCTTATGGCAGAGGAAAAGGGGACACTGGCTGTTTTCAGACCTTTGTGAAGGCAGATAAGATTAGTTTCTAATGTAACTATCACCCATCACCCAAAATTAAGAAGATTGGGGCCGATCAATCAGCGCACCCCTAACAATAATGTATTGTAAACTGAAAGTACAGAGCAAGTAGCAGCATTTATGGAAGTATATTGTTCTTTTCTGCATTTCTTATGAGTTGATCTTCTTATCAACATCTTCTTCAATACAATATTCATTTTACAAAACTAGGTTTACAACTAGCGTAAAATAGAGAAAGCTATTTAAACTTTGGGACTGCACAAAGTCAAGTTACAAGAATATCCTAACATCCACAATCAAAAACTAAGTTGGGTTCGTTGGGTCTTTCCCAATGTTCACTAAAGGGTAATATATGAAGGTAGTATAAAAAGAAACAATTTTCCAATCAAATTCAAGCTTCATTTAGTTTTTTTTAGTCTTTTAGAGAAGCTAACATGCAGAATTAACTCTGCAAACGTGGTTTTCTAGAGGTGCCCAATATCTGAACAATGCAGTTTCGGTCGCAATTTCAACGTGTGCAATTTTAAAATGGCATGGATACAATATTTGCAATTCCTATAATAATATAAAAAGTATAATCACACAGGCTAGTTCTGTGTTCTTGCATCCCCATTGAGACATGGAAAACAAAACCAAGACAGTGTAGGAGCCCTGCATGTCGCACATTAAGCAGATTCATGCCGTTATGATGCTGTTATTTTCCAGTTAGAAGTTAATAAGGAGCCAAACCAAATAATCAGCCTTTTCATGCGTACAAACAACATTTATCATAACAAAAAAAATAAAAAAAATCCCCAAACTGAAACATCACCAAAGAAAAGTTAACATAACATAACACAGGGATTAGTTCCAAAACAGCCATTAGCCCACACAATGTTCCAAATGAAGCACCCACACCAAAAATTGATCAAGATATCCGTCAACTCCAGATTAGAAATGAGGAAAAACAACACACTTATAAAGAGACTTCCAATGAAACCTTCTAACAAGAGAAAAATCACAGCATTCCACAGCAAAAAGGGATTAAAAATAGAGAGGGAAAGGGACAGAAAGGGGCATTCACTCCTGATATTTTGTTGCTTTGTTTTTTGTTTTGTTTTTTTGCTTACACAGTTCAGTCTCCTGCATAGGCATACTGAGTTTGAGGGACTGCAAAGCGTCACCCTTGTGAACCTTGACCTCAGCACTAGAGCCCTCAGCCTTCTCTACCGTCATGGGTGGATAAGCAGCCACACCTGGGGAGGACTCTTGGCTCGGCGGGTTGATGGGAGAGCTGCTGCTCTGTGGAGGGGATCCGTTTGGAAGGGTGCCTCCGGCGGCACCGAGACCGTCTGCCGGTCCGTTCCCATTTGGCAGCGCGTCTGAAGAGAGAGAACCTAAAATAGATGGGAAGGGAAAACGTCATAGTGTTTCGGGTGGTTTTTGAACTGTTGGGAGCAACATGCCGATTTAACGCTTCAGAGTCTCCCCAGTGGATTCTCAGAACAAAGTCAACCTGCTAAAAAGGATCGAAACACTTCATTTTTACTAGCTCCTTCCAGACCTCTCAGGTCTTCTGGCTCTGGTCGGCTCTGCATCCTCAGAACAAAACCTGGAGGAGCAGAATTCAGTTTCTGGAACAAACTTCCAGAAAACTGCAAAGACGCAGAAACACAGAGTTCCTATAAAATCAGTGCTAAAGCCCACTTGTATACAGCTGCCTTTGATTAGTAGTAAGTGGAACATCGATCAACATATTTGATTTGTATTTTCTTGATGATTTGGATGATGGTATTTGACTGAATGTAGTGTATATTACACATTTCAAAATTGGTCACTGTATTGCTTTTATGGTGTAAAGTACTTTGAACTGCCTTACTGCTGAAATGAGCTATACTAATAAACTTGACAAACCTATAGAAAGCAGTTTGTTATTTTATATACAACCTCCCCCCTTCGTCTAATTTGTTTTTCTTATTTGGTGATTTAAGACAACTTGCAGTTTCTCTAAACACCTTCTGCTTCCCAGTTATTCATGATCTTGCGCTTCTGAAACAGTCACCGGTTTTCTGGTAAACAATCCTCTCTTCACCAAGCTTTCCGTCGTGTTCATTGAATTCATTTTTTTCTCCCACGTCTCATCACTTGTACTGTTATTGTCTGGAGCTTTTAGCTGTGACATCTTGCACAACAACTCTTCCCCCGCCAATTCCCTCAAAATATGCCACAGCAGACATTTCTTTGGAGAATGGGAGGCGTCTATAAGCCTTGTGGATAATATTCGAGCACATTTGGGCGTTTTTTGCTTCATTTGTGAACATACCTTGAAAATTTCTTAAGCGAGCATTCCTCTACAGAAGGTGAAACGTAGCCATGAGCCAGCTACAGTAGATGCGATTGTCCTGACAAACAGGCTGATCAGCTTTGTCGAGCAACTATGTTGTGATTTTAAAGCAACACTTGGTCGCTAAAACCTCCCTGCAGCTGCCTTTACTTTTGCACAACTGCATATTGTTCAAGTAACTGCTTCATCATTAGTAGCAGTTACATCATAAACAAACCCTGGCTTATGGATGGTAAGAGGTTGTCGAAATATTAACCGACGCATATTTCATTTGTTGCTTTTGGAGATTTTTAGGATTTTTTAAAAATTATCTGCTAAGCAGTAGACCATTTAAACTGATCAAACCCACAAAGTATTGTGACAGCCAAGTTATCTGCAGGTTTCAGCAATCCAAATGTAAAACTTAAAATGTTTTTAATGCCAGCTGGAATGAAAATTATCGGGAATGATAGGGGGATCTTCCTGGCTGGTATGGGTTGGCAACAGAAGTGAGGCAGTGGTAAAAATGGACGTCGTCCAGCCAACTGGTAAGAAATTTGCACTTATCCATGACGGACACACACACACAGAGAAAAACTAGCTGCCAGGGTTATTACCTATGATAAGTCGCAGCTAGCTACCGATCGCCTCGAGTTACAAAACATAATGAAGACGTCTGTGTGAGACTCAAACTTTGACCTGACAGAAAAGTCATGCAAGAAATAAAACACCATATGGAAGACTGAACATTCCTGTCATTAAACAATTTTAAGACCTGTGATTAGTGTATGTAAGACCAACTTACATTACTTTAAAAATAGATTTAAGACATTTTAAGGCCTTGACTTTTGGTGCATAATTTAAGACTTTTTAAGCCTGTCTGACCTATGTTTTTAAAGTAACAAAGCTTTTAGTCACTATCAAATCAAAAAAATCTAAAATGTATACATTTTTAAAAAATATCTCTATTAAATTGTGCACATCACTTGGAATCCACAGAAGAAATTGGTACATCTATAGTAATTGCAATATTAGTGAGTGCAATATTAATTTCGCCAAGGACATTTGGAATACACTGGCAGTTGGATGAAGCTTCGCTGACGTCAACGTCCACACCTGACACATTACAGCAACCAAAGAACAGTAGAAACCCACATGAGAAAAGTGTTGGAAATATGGGCATTTATCACAACTTGCCATATTTGCCAATACTGCTGCTCATCCTAGTATTATAGTTTACACACGATTTCAAATGGTGTATTGACTTAGGGAATGAGTGGATGCCCAATGCATACACACTAGTGGGAGATATTGATGCCTGCATCAATATGCATTTTAAATATAAAAAACATATACAGTATGTCAATAAAACTTCAAAATATATTAACTACCACCAAAGCTGTGTGTGAAACGGGGTTTTTGCAACATTTTCTTAGGTTTCCAGAGATCTGCAGAGTCATTCACCAAATCGCACTGACACGTTGTCTCTGATCCTCAGCATTAAAATTAAATTACCCATTAAATGATACAGAACTGTGAGCTGAAGGTTCCTTAAATGTAAATGCTATTTGCATTAAAAAGCCAAAATCAGAAACAAAGGTTGCAAAAAAATACAGCTTGTCGTGTGTAAAGCTGTTTACGTTTTTTTTACTGTATTTTTTTTCCCCTATTGTTTACAAATCAAAGACTAAAACACAGTTTTTTTCCCCCTCCTAAAGCTTGCTATGTGTAGAACACAAACAGAGCTGATGACTAATGAGACCTCTGTTTAGTTATTTAGCATGTTAGTTCAAAGAGCTGTGAGACATTGAGCAGTAAGAAACTCAGCCTTTGGTGGTAATCACCGAAAACGGGCCAGACCTGCCAAAAAATTAAACAAGCTAACAGTAATATGCATAGAGAAAAGGACATTTGCAGAACAAAGTGCAGAGGTGAAACTAAACAAGGTATGTGTGATACTATGGAGGAATGAAGAGGAGGCCCAAGGGGTTTAGTGCCCATTTCTTCATAACTGCTCCGGTTACCCAGCGACCTTCTTTACGTCACTGACACGCAGTCTAGGGTGGTGGCTAACGTTAACGCATGCCATTCATTCAAAACCACACAATTTAAATAATCCTTATCCGTCCAGAAAGAGTACTTACCGTTAAGAAGCTCGTTTGTCTTTTGGATGCTCTCCAGCCCTTTTTTGAGTGGGTTGACTTCCACAGTGGAGTCCCCCTCTTCCTCGCATCTTATTACTTGGTCTTCTCTACTGGCCTCCATCTCAACAGCCTCTGATTTACCACAACGATCCACTTCCACCGAGAAGAGTAACAGTCACGGCGCAGCAGGCGCTTTATTGCAAACGACGTCTTATTTAAAGCATTTTCTGGGGACGGAGGCTCCCCAGGAACGTATCTGAGCCAAGGAACACTTTACTGTCTGATCACTGAGGAGAGAAAAAAAAAAGACAATTAATACATCAATTATCTTGCAGCTTCTCACCAGTGTCCGCTTGTGTTATGTAACAGCACAGCCTACTTTAAACATAAGCCAGAGTCAAGTACTGTAACAAGCTGCCACAACAGTTAAGTAGATTGAGAACCCTTACAATAAGCTTAAATTGCAAACAGGGATGTCTTGTCTAGTCGAAATATAAATAGTTTTATCATTTTTTTAGACTTTACCTTTTACATCCCTGACATCTATAAACAAACTTCAGAAATTAAAGAAATTACCAAGACAACCAAATCTATTTTACTGTCACATCCAACTGTGTGTAAATGACGCTGATGTCTGAATAAATAAGAAATATACAAGACAAACTCATAAGTAACACAAGTAAATACAACTTGTTTCTAGGTTACATGAAAATGTTAAGACCTCTGTTATTACAATAAAAGTAAGCAGACTACTCTTTGACTATGATGCAATTCAATCTCGTCACATTTGACATGAATAGTGGCCATGAATACATAATGACATATTTTTTTAACATGTCAAGTGTCACATACTTCAACCTTTGTTTTCATTTTACTTTATGGTATGACATTTAAAACAAAGTTTATTCTAAAAGCATAGAAATGCTTTTAGTTTTTGGAGGAAACAAATTGTCATGAGACCGTCATACAGCAAGTCTTCAGTCAGAGGCCTCTTCAGATTCGTTTCAAGACTGACTGCTACAGGCGATCCTTTCTTTCCGGAGCATCGCCGTCCACAATGACTTTTTGAAGACACTTGGGTGATATGAGTTACAACATTTAATTTCCTTTCGAGATAAATAAAGGATTTTTGAACTGAATTACAAAAACAGCAGCTGCGATAGGGGGGAAGAAAAATCACGTAAATATCAACGGCTTTGTATTCGAGACCCTGCTCAAAATTGTAAAATAGATTGCTCAATTGTTTCGGGAAATTTGCCCCAGTGTCCATGAATGCACCACAACAATAGGCCGGCGCGCATTTACAATAAAAGCAAAATTCAGTGGAAATAAGCAGTGACATTCTGTGAGTTACTGGGCAAATATTTCACTGTTGACCTGAGGGGGACTGTAACAGCAGAATCACCCAAACCTCCTTTGTGTTTTGCATCATGTTATTTAGTGCAGACTATGATAACCTTTGACTTGGAGGCTAATTTACCTATTGTACAGAAGACAGGTTACGTACTGCAGTTCAGGTGTACAGGCGGTCAGTGGCACGATTCAAACCCATAACTGATAAACAGAATCCAGTTCGTAAAGATTGGTTAGCTCGGTTGTTTTGGTTCACCCACACTAGCCAGAAGCAGATGACAGACCAGGCTGTATGTGGCTAAAGCAGGTTAGCATGCTAACAGAACAGCTAGGTGTGTACCCAAAGGGAAGCTAAAGCTGCTAAGTTGCTAGCAACAAGAATTAACGACGCCACCTGAAAGGCGTTTTCTGGAAAACTGTAAGGAGGCAAACCAATTACCCAACATCACGTAAGTATATTACCGCACCAAAGTGCAAATGATAAGATGACAAATTCCCTAAAGGACAATAAAAACTCACCCTTTCGGTGAGCTTCGCCGTTTACTACGTGGCTGTTTAGTTTCCGTTCCTTTACCCGTCCGACGAGAAACAAACAACGACTGTGCAAAAAGGAAAAAGAATTAAAGCTGTCCTCTTAGAGAGTTTACTGAATGATATATAAACTATTCGGATGTTATCCTTCAAATGCTAATAACACTGGTATATTAATTACACGAATCATAACATGGCGAGAACAGAGTTTCTAGTGTGTCGTATGTGGTAAAATGTATAGAAATAGAAGCAAGTAGACTGCAGCGGCTTCGTTGCCCAGCAAAAACGGTCCTCCATAGTGTGTGTGGCAAATTCGACTTATTAACCGACACAGCTATGATTGGAAATTTTATATATATATATATATATATATACGTCACTGATATATATAGATATAGATATCTATATATATATATAGATATAGATATAGATATATATACAGTGTAGATAGATAGATAGATAGATAGATAGATAGATAGATAGATAGATAGATAGATAGATAGATAGATAGATAGATAGATAGACTGGCGTCGTCAACTTAATTATGCAAATATGAGTGTGCAGGTGCCTGTCTCTAATTGGTTCCCAGGCCTCCCGGAAGTGACGGATATAAAAGCTGTTGACTCGGACTTCCTGTCATCCATCCTCAGCTCATCTCAACCTGCCATACAGTTTGTCTATTAACACCATGTAAAGTTCTGGAGTTTGTAGGAGTGAGCTGCCATTTCTGTTTGCTTAGTTTTCTCATGTTTTTCCTAATTAGGGAGGTAAGTTTTTGTCATTTGGTTTATTTGCTTTCAATTAGGTAAGTTGGTTAATATTCAGATAGTTTTCTTTTGTTTGTTGTTTTTGGCATTGTAGCTCACTCTGAAACCATATGCTCCATTTGTAACATCTTAATCAAAAATACATATTTTTAAAATAAATTACATTATAAAATGTTCAACTTTGTGTGTGTTGGCTGCTTGGGATCTGAAGAGGATGGATCCTTCATGTTATGATCTGGCCATCCTGGGTCGTAAACAATAGATAGATAGATAGCAAAAAATGAAAGATGAAGAATTTTTTATGGAATATTTGCATTGAATTCCCACAACAGAATGACACTAGAAATACCACTAACATTTTGCTGTCTAATTTCTGTTGTCATTAAGTTGGAAACTGTCTGCTTTCATCATCCAGCAAAAGATGTATGTTTTTTCTGATTTTATAACTTGTTATAAAAATGTAGTTCTTTAAAAAAGGCAGCACATTTCCTATGGTAGATATTTATTATAAAAAAGACTACTTTTTTACGGTCAGGTAACCTTTACAGCTCCAAACTAGCTTTATTTAGCTGGACTGAGGACAAAAATGGCTTTTTGAATTATAAAGTTTGCAGACCCCTGATCTAGAGTGGTCAAATAATGTTTGTAGTTATTTGACATTTGACATTATAACTACAGATAATGTAGTTATCTGTAGTTATAATGTCTACAGATATTACTTTATACTGTTTAAAAAGAAGACAAAAAAACAACACAAATGCGAGGCCAACCTACTGGCAAAAATCCCAAGCAAAGTCCCATCATTAAAAGAAAAGAGGCTGAATAAGAAAAATTTAAGAAATGGCAACCAAAATTAAATGTTACATGTAAGTGAAAGTGAAACACAACAGAGAACAAACAATATGTTATTTTGTGGCCAGCCTAATGCAAGCACCATTGTCCAATAGTTAAATTGTGGGGTTGACATCAAATGTGATTTTTTAGACAAAACTAAGAAATGCAGAGAGATTGCAGAAAGCTATCCAGACATCCTGAACCCTCTCAGAAACACTGGTTATATTAGTCCAGACATTCCCATGTAAGTATTGTGTTAATGTTTTTTCAAGGTATGTTTGTAAAAAATAAAAAAAAACATTGAACTTTGTGTTGATTGTTTCCCCCTCTCCCCTCTTTTCATTTATCAATTGGACTTGTCCTGGAAAGCAAAGGGTCACAGTTTCAACACTTGTCTCACAGATGCCACTCACAACATGGCGGCGACATTGACGCAAGAGTCATGCAGCGTCTACTCTTGAATCTCTAGACTTCATTCTCTCGCTTTGCAGCTGATCGCCGCATTCCAGCTGTGTAGCTCTCATGTGAGATTCGCTTTAAATCTCTGGTGTCAGTTCACGAACCTTAACCCAGATGATCCACTGCGTGCATGAGGCGCACTAATACGTGCTGTTGTTATATCATGCCAGCGCTTTACGTAATAAGATTAAACCAGATTCTGCTTCCAGAACTTGAGTTAAGCCACATTCACCCTTCTGTTTAAACATATCCCATAAACAGTAAACATGGTTTGAGCTAATTATCATTTGCACTACCCTGATTGTACTTTGACTTCGCGTGAATCATTTTAAGTGCAAATATGCACCAAACATAAAAACTGGTGATTTTATTATTTTTAGCTTTCCTGCGTATCTCCCCGCTTTTTCTCCTTTTAGGATTATTGTGAATAATAAATATTACCGCTACAAAATCTTCAAAAACGGACTTCCTTGATTTTTTAAATTTTTTTTATTTTTTTTGTCAACAAAACTCACAAACCACGTCCACCGAATACAAAAAAGAGCGATACCGTTTCAAATGACTTAATAACAGTCACTGGCTGAAACCCCAGGAACCCGTTTCATATAGAGCACAAAGGCATATCTAACATTAATAGGAAAACCATACTCAAGTCTCTGAAAGTGGCGCTGTGTTTTGTGCTGTAATATATTTTATGTAATCTTATTAAAAAATATTAGCACACATCTATACAACTATTGCGCAAATATGAGATGCATAAATGTAAACAAAAGCGCAAAATTAATTCGAGGTACACACGTAATAAATTCGTTCATGCAGTTCTGGTTACTTTGTCACCATCTAACGGTAATATGAAGAATTACAAATACAAAGTCTTAAAGCCACCCCGTAAATTTACTGCTATGTTGAAAGTAAATATATATATATATATAGGCCTATATATAAATTTTTGATGGGTAAAATTTTTTTATGAGAGTAGTTGACAAGATGGTGCCTTGGAATTAAAGTCTGTGGATTTGCTTTAATTCACGTCAAGCACGCATGATGCCGAGTAGATTTTTATCTTTCTGACTAGGTAGGGTTTGTTTTTATAAATCAGATCCTTTGCAATTTTGCAATTAAGCCTAGTATTTATTTATTTTTTTCTTCTTTCACAAACAGCTTTTTCCCACAAATGATTTTCTTCCCCATTGGTGAGCTTTTTTTTTTTTCTTTTTTCTTTTTATATATATATATATATGGGTTACATGGCTCTGTGCCAGTTGTACAGCAGTTGAAGTGTATATTGGTATTGAATGTGTTGTGTTGCAAGCGCCATAAGAAGATATTGCTCTGCATTGCTGGTGGCTGAAGAAGCCACTGGTTTCTAACCTCACAATTCAGTGGCAAATTAAAGGCTTATTTCAGTGGTCTTATAGGAGTCTAGATTGCATTTGCACCCCTCCCCAGCCACCCATTCCTCCCTATTAATTTTATTGCAATTATCCCACCGCAATGACACAAATGCATGCAAATAATTGTTTCCAGATCAGCGGAAGAGACCATATGTCGCAGCTTAGAAATGCTTTCTAAGTGAAAGAAACAGGAACGAGTCAGAGATTTTGCATGAGAGTTGAAGCTCTGAGAAGAGTCAGAAAGGACACAGAGATATAAATATAAATAGGTGGAGCTGTGATCATGGTCTCAGTCTTGATGCTGTTTAAAAAAAAAAAAAGGTAACTACTGGATAGCCAAACACTTATTTGGGTGAAAAAATAAAGCAAAATAGAAACTACTCACACACTCAGTCCCGCTGAATTTTAGCTTCTAATTGATCACATTCTGCCTTTTTAGAGACTTTATTCAATAGTTTAAAAAAAAAAAAAGATTTGATCTCTGAACTCTCACGGTCGAAGTTGACATCCTCCTGGACGTCCACCAAGCAACTTTGGAAAGGGCGAGCGCACACGACCGGACAGAGATTTTCAAGAGAAGCGGCAAAAGTAAACGCCACAGATTAGCGCTGGTCGTCTGGGCCATGCTGTCGAGGAAAACCCTGTATGCTGCCCAGATACTGAGCTGTCAGGATGTCACGACAGACTTCAGTCAGAGGCCTCTTCAGCGTTGTTTCAACACCGACTGCTGCCGGACATCACCCTTGCAACCTCTTTAAACACCTGTAGGGGCGCTCCTGAGTCGAAGCATGTGTGTGTGGAGACTTTAGTTATTGTATGGAATATCAGTCAGTGCAAAGCCTTCGCATAAGAGACAGACTACACTCAAATCTTTAACCGTGTGCCTACTCGTTTGCGTTTAGTATAATTTAACTGAATGAGCCTTCGGGACTAATAATAATAATAATAAGACATTTAGTAACGTAAGCAGACAGGCGAGGAGGGGGCGGAGGCGCGCTGTTTGACAGTAGGAGTGTGTGGAGAGGCAGGGAGCTCCGGGGGTCTCCGGTTGGTCCGTGAGCGATGGAAGCGCGCCCCCGACGCTTCAGGTGATCGAGAGGGAAGCAGAGCGGAGCGGGACGCTGGTCGCCGGTGCGTCGCGTTATTGAAACAGCAAAGAGTTTGGAGGAAAATGACTCGTGTCGCGGCGCCCGCGGCGTCCGCGTCACTGACAGCATGTCTGCTCTTCGTTGCGGGATGTTTCGCGCAGAAAGTAAGTTAACATTTGTTTGCTGCATTTAACAAAAAAAATAAAATAATAAAATAAAAAATAGAGGAGGAAAGAAAAAAGTCATTCACAAACTTACTCCAGCGTGTCTTTCTCCTGGATGCACTCAAAACACGAGCTTCATCTGAGTAACTTAATCAGCTGTTTGCTTCAAAGTTTTGCGATGTTTTTTTGTTGTTGTTTTTTTTTACTTTGTGAGACTTTAAAGTAATTTTTTTTTTTTTTTTTCAAAAGACAAACTATGTTTCATTTCGGGATAAATATGATACATGGTGGACCTATTGCGTCATCTGCATGTTCATTCTAACCACACTGCTGAAAACAAGCAAACACGTTGTGAAATGTGACATTTCAAAGTGTTTTTGTGTGTTTCAAATAATTTAGCCTGCGTTACTTTGTGTCGACGACGCAGATAACCTCGTGTTGCCTCCTGACTTTTGTTGATTGTTGAGCAGGGTCACGCATGTGCCTGTTTGACAGTGTTTAAAAAAAAAAAAAAAAGAACTTATTTACTCATCTCGATTCAAGCAGATCTGCTCTACTTCACCGTCCATCCCATCTTTATGGATTTTTTTAATTAAATTTTTATTATTATTTCTGAGCTGAACTTCCACATTGCTCATTGCACGCAGCGCGGCTTTCAGGAGTTGTTTTGATGGCACAGGCGTGTTTTGATGTTCCTGCGCAGCTCAGGGTTGGAGAATGGCATGCAGAGTCCAAGCTGCTGAAATGAGAACCGCATTGAGTATGTTCACCTCATGTTTTATGTTTTCACTCAGTATAGAATCCCACACTTTGCCCCTGACATTATGTAATGTGTATGCAGGCAAGAGCAGACTGTCAGTTCTGTTGAACACGCTTTGGCTTTTGTTTAGATTCCTGCCAAGGCTCTTATATTCAGGTCTGGCAGATTGGGGGTGTGAGAGCAGTGAAATCCCGATACCCCGATAAAAGGTTTCGAGGTGCTGCAAAAGCAGACTTAAATGCGTTTTATGTGGTAGACCAACACAAATCACTGCACAATTGCAAAGTGGAAGGAAAATGATGAGTAGATTCCTAAGATTCCAGTTCTGATGACAGCTGGTTGCACTGGGTTTGATTTAAGGGTAGCGGAGTCAGAATGGCCCAAAGCAAACCTCACTTTTCAGATTTTAAATAGCAAAAATAAAAAACATTGGTGGAAGTTTCCTCATTCTTCACAATAATACATCACGATGTCCTGATCCGATATTGATGTCGGAGAGAGAATCGCATTATACCGGTCTGCATCTAAAATCTCTGATTTAGGGACGGCAATCCTCTCCAGCATTTAGTCCGCCCCATCACTTCTACCCAGAAGTGTTTGTATCCCACACGTTGACCCACTGGTCAATAATAAATGGGTCAGTTGTTCTCATACTTATTGTTGTTGACTATTGTTCTCTGTTTGTGTAATGTCACTTGATCTAGCCTTTTTTAGCATTCCACACTACAATAAAAGTAATAAAAGTATGTTTGATTCGTGCTGTTATTGCATCGGCTCAATATCAATATCGGCCAATATGCAAAGCTGCAAAATTGGTATCGTATTGGAAGTGAAGAAGTTGTATCGGGACACTCCTAATTATGCTTTGTGTTGGTCTTGTTCATAAAAACCCTGATGAGATACCGAACAGGGTTTTCTCCAGTGTATAATAAGTCTGGCGGGCCACCAGGCTTAACTTGCCCCCCTCCCCCCTGCCAGGCTGAATGTTTGTTTATTTGAGTTTTTTTCCAGTGTTTGCCTTTTTTTGAGACTTTAGTTGGTGCATAAATGTTGCTTATACTGTCTTCCAAAAACACAACAACCTGGTCAAGTTTTCAAATTTCCTTTCAACTCAAACCATTTCTTAACTCAGAAACACGGTGAGCTGCTGGAAGACTGCCCTACCATCGGCCTCAGCAGGTTTTCTAGGGGGAAAACCTCGCTGGCGTTTGTGCAAGTGACATGATTGCATGCATGAATACTTTTTTAAAATAATTTTTTTACACTATTTGTGTTCTTAGAACGTAATTCCTATGTATGTGTAAACACCCACTGAAGTGCAGCCTTTAAAAGTACTTTCTGAACTTCCTCAGCTGACTCCATTTCTTTATAGATGACTGAATCCTGTGACTGATGTCTAAATTTAAGGAGCTTTACCTTTGACACACATATTTTTAGGTCATCAGGAGTGGAGGAAGACCTGTGCCTTCCATCTGTCAGGAGTCATCCTCTTCCGCTTATGGAACAGGTCGGCTCTGCAGCAGACTTCTTAGAACTGGGCTGCAATAAACTGTCGCTGTATCAAATTGTTTGCATCTACCGCTTTAGTTCCCGTGTGCATAGGGTGCACACTATCTTTGCAATTATCTGCCTGAGGGGGCATGGTAAATGATGGCTTTGTCCTCTGTTCCCCTTTTGTATTAAGTTGATTTTTGGAACAGCATAAATAAGCTTGGAATTTATTCTATCTCCCTGAGAGCAACAGGGGCGGTCGGTCCACAATTCAGCTCTTTGGTGGCAGGAGAGAGAATTTGATCTTTGTTTTAGTGCTCCGCTTTGTGTTTCGGAAGGTTTTATTTGAGATGGAATGAGGCGGGCATTCATTACTAATTGAAGTGAGTTGTGGGACAAGTGAACAGTGGATTCACTTATTCTTCTGGTGAGTTATAAGACAATATGTCCACACAGCCCGTCAACAGCTAAGCATGTCATCAAGTGTCAGTGGACTGAAGTGGGAACGACTGAAGAGGGAACGGGACAAAAAGGGGCCCACCCCCACAAGTACAGCTTGAAGTTTTGCTGAAAGGCAGAAAAAGTGGGCAGAGTTATTGCAGCAAGTGTCTTTGTAAAAGATGACCGCTGATTATTTAACCTGTTGGATTAGAGGAACACTTAACAGTCAGATCTGGCTTTTATGTGTAGTTTGAGTTTGGACAGGACCAACAGGCCGCATTATTACATTTGTGTTCTAGAAATGGGCACAAATAAAATCCAGCGAGAACGTAAGGACTATGGATTTTTTTTTGTCACCATTGCAGAGCGAAGTCATTTAAAAATATACATATGGTGATAAATAGTCACAGTCAGATCTTTGATGAAGAAATTAAGTGACATCATGATTCATAATCTATAGAAAGGGGGCGGGGGCTTCAAGTTTTATCATGATATTTCGTGGTGGTATAATGATAATTGAAGTGATGATAAGAATATTTTTGTTATAGGTAACTGTATGGCTCTGACTGTGCGACACAGCAGCTACATCCCACAATCAAATACTTTTCTTGGAAAAACATCTGTTTGTAATTCACGTCTTTAGGACACCAGTCACATAACGAAGTGAAAAAATTCCTTGAATTTATTGATACTTTCATTGCACCAATATTGGAGAAAATGGTAAAACTAACAATCCCGACAATGTGGACAGCCTTTTAAACATTGTTAATTGGAATTTGTCCAATTACCAATCTTATCAAAATTCTTATCATGGTAAGAAATGCATCGCAATAGTTGATAAACAATATGATAAATGCCCCCCACTAATCTGTTGTTGTTTGGGGTTTTCTTATGTCAGACTCCCTTGACAGCTTCAATAGCTTCCCAGAAGCTCTAGGAATCTGTATATGGGGAATTTTTGATCGTTTTTCAAGAAGCGTATTTGTGAGGTCAGACATTTGTGTTGGATGAGAAGGCCTGGCTCAGATTCCTCTACTTTAATTCATCCCAAAAGTGTGCTATCAAGTCTCTGAAATGGCCTCTCCCATCCGTCTCCTCTTGGACCCTGCTTGGAAAAGGAAGAGATGAAATCCAAACTTTTCCCACCTAGTTGGGAGCGTGGAATCGTCCAAAATGTCTTAATGGGCTGGAGCAGCAAGACTTCCTTTCACTGGAACTGAGGGACTCCTGAAAAAGCAACCCCGCACCATAACACCCTCTGCACAAAACCTTACATATCTGAGCAGACCTGCACCACTCTGGAGTCCAGTATCAGAGCATTAGACACATCCAACTCTTTGCATTTGGTGATGAGTGCCACATGAAGTTTGTAGGTCGGTGGCTGATAACTCTGCAGAAAGTTGGTGGGCTCGGCGCTCCGTGCACCTCATTATCTTCGATTTTACTTGGCCTGCCACTTCATGGCTGAGTTTCTGTTGTTCCTAATCGCTTCCACTTTATTATATTACCACTAATGGTTCACAGGGAGATATTTATTGGCGAGTTCAAAACTGGACTTATTGCACAGGTACCGTTGTGGAATTTACAGAACCCATTCTTTCACAAATGTTTCTAAAATCAGCTTGGATGCCGAGGCCTCCTGACTGGAACTTTGACACGTTTGCTCAAACAAGGCTAACCTATGTTAAACAGCAACTTTAGTGTTTAGATAAAGTCACCTAAAATGCACATGCCTGTATAATTTCTTTCCAAATACTGCTCAAAACATACAGCTACAGTTTTTAATAGTAGTTTTTACCATCCTGCTCCTACTGGCTTAGCGGTTTGATGAAGTGCTAAGCTAGGCTACGCTAACGCTGGCATGTTTACTTCCTGTGTCAACGTGATTCACCGATAGGTCAACATACGTGTTTCCAGTCAATCGCTGGCAGACAAAAGAGATGGGGAGAGTTGTTCTTGTGATGAATAAACTCAGAACTTTGAACATTAAAGCAGAGTAAAATTCAGCAATGTTTTTTTTTTTCTTTTGTTGGAAAAACAAACTAGAGAAATGGAGATGCGTACTGAACATCATTGCAAACCTTGGGAGCAGAAAATATCAAATTGAAAGAGAAAATCCCTGATTTGTTACACCGATTTTTTTTTTCTTCTTTAATTTAATTTTTTGAAGTTCTCTGTGCAAAACGTAGCTGAATTGCTTGATCACGGACTCAAGACCAGCAGTGGATGTGAGTTGAGCTTCTTCGGTGACTCTTAATTTCAATCTCTCGAAAACAGTTTTTATCAGTCGTAACGCCTGGGATCGGGTCAAAAGAACATCCCTAGTGATTACAGAGAATCCCTCAGAGGCCACTGTTTGTTTTCTCCTATTTGAACTAGTCTTTTGTAACTTCTGTGTGGCACAAAAATGTGATGAATAATTTCCATTCCCCACCCCGCTGACATTGATCACCTGCACTGTATGTTGGTGCATCAGCCTCCTCCCAGCTCTTTTCTCAACTGTTAAAAAGGTGGGTGGTCATAATGTATGAGCAAATCTATCATTTCCTTTGTCATGGCTTTACTTTTTCATCACTGATGCCAGTAAAAGATAGCAAAAAGGGTTTGCGGCTGCCTGTGTTCTCCCTTTAGGCGTGTTCAGCCAGGTGGGGCTATTATGAGTGGCGGATTAAGTTTGTTGTCCCAATCTTACAAATTACAGGCTGCCTTCCTAGCTCACCCTGAAAAGACTTGTGCGGTGAGGATATGCGTGGGCTGTTCACAGGATGTGTTGCTGCAGCCTGTATTATCAGCGAAAGCATAAATAACTGGGATCTGCCAGGGTCTGATTAGAGCAGCTGAGCTGAAAATGAACCGTTTCCGGTCACCAGCTAAGTGAACAGAGGGTTTCAAATGAGCAGAAGATTGTGCAAAAGCTCTGATTTCATTCTCAAGGAGTTTTTTTCCCCCAACTTTTGAGAGAGGAGCCCTGCAGCCAGAACATTTAAATCTGTTACATAACGCCAAGTAGGCCTGTCACAATAACCAATTTTGCTGGATGATAAATTGCTCCAGAAGTTATTGCGATAAACGATAATATTGTTGTTTTGAGACCATTTTTAAGTAATGTACTGTAATGGCAAAAGAATAATGGAGGAGCACATTCTAAAAGAGCAGTAAACTTTAAATTCTAATGAACATTTAACACTGGAACTGGAAGACATTTTAAATACACAAAATAAATTAAAAAAACAACAAATAAAATTAATTTTTAAGTCTTTGTAAACTAAATTGTCCTCCAAAAAAAGACTAGTTGAAAACAAAGCACCAAACTGAAGACTTTTATCATCCAATTTTTGCTAGAACGAGAGAAAAAAGAGATAAACAATAAATCATCCCAATGGAAAATATTGAGTTTGTTTTAATTTATCATGGGATTAATTGATTTATTGATTATTGTGACAGGCCTAACGCTAAGTATGAGTAGCATACCTTTTCTGTGGTAACATATCAGCCCTTCCTTAATGAACGGTCGCTGATGGCTTGGCGATTTATTTTCTCTTCTTTCCTTGATGAGATGAATGAATAAACTCTGGGTTATGTACAGCAAACCCCCCGGTCCTGGCACACAGTGGGTTAGGGACCACAGCCACCCGCGAATAATTGAAATCCACAAATGCATGCGACGCTTTCTAAAAACACTTTTAACAGTTCAAGCACCAAACGCACCTTAATATGCACAGTGGAAACCATCTTGGCACTTAGTACTGCACATCTTCCCTATCTCTGCTCAGCCAAAGACAGGATTCACCAATAGCGTGTCAAGTAGCTTTGCATCTAAGTATTTCAACTTTGAATATTTTTGATATGCTCTTTGAAAAATTAGCGAATTGTCAATTTTTTTTTTTTTACAAATAATTTGAGTTATATTCCACTGAAAAATCCACAGACACACATGCGTTGGTCCACAGTGTGCTATTATGCCTTCCCGGTGTCCGCTGCCAGGGTAATTGTCTTCTGTCACGTTTTGTTCCATTACGACCACATCTAAAGTCCAGTAAAACCAACCGCCTTCAGAAGTTGCTGAATTGAACTCCGCAGTGGTAAAGCATGTGATCCACACATGGAGGCCTGAATC
>CAEFZX010025418.1:107500-131802 GCA_903066825.1 Alfaro cultratus
TAACTTGACATCAATGCGCGTGTTTCCTTTTCAACATCGGCAAATGTTTAATTTCACCAGTTTTAATACAACTCGTGCCAGAGACGGCGGGGTCGTCTACGACAACGGTACATCTGTTTGTAAATGTAATTAGCAAAGTATGCAAGGGAAGTAAGCTGGTTAAATTGCTGCATAGCTGGTCATCCACACACTTCCCCATTGCAACTCTTGGAAAGTCATTTGGAGCCAACAAATATGTCTGACATGCCTTCACCAAGACCCACGTTGTAACTTCTAATGCCTGCACTTCCATTGCGCACAAGCTGGCCAGAGGCTGTAGTTCAGTACAAGACAATTTTGCACAAAGATTCGACTTGCAGCTTGCTGTATCTCCAGCTGTGTTCTCACTCTGAAGCAGAGCAGTGCTTGGTTATGAGCAGACGCTTGTGGTGTAAGGTCGAGGTTTGTGAATAAAACACTTTGGGATCAACATACAGCATAGTATGCTTTTGATAAGACAATCCAACCACATTTGAACACTCCTAAACAAACGGGAGTCACAAAGACCAAGGATCACAGCAGACCAATCACAGATGAAGTTACGAAGAAGTTTTAAATTTGGGTTATAAATTAATATCTCAAGTATTGCCTTACTTTGTCATCCGAAAATGAAAAGAGCATAGCGCGACTGAAAAGCTATGAAGACATTCCTGTCCACCTTAACTCAAAGGCTTGGATTGGAGTACATTAGTCAGCGAAACAGCCAAGAAGTCCCTGGTAGCTCTAAGGGAGCTGCAGAGATACACAGCTCAGGTGGGAAAAGCTGTTGATGGGACGACTATGAATTTGATAATTTAGACTTTTATGGCCGAGTGGAAGGTAAAGCAATGTTGATTAAAGGCATCAAAAGTGGCCAATGTTTGGATGGTCTGCAATGTTCAAATACCAACAGCAGCAGGTGCCATGAGAGGTGGATTTGGAAAGTATTGACCTTGAAGGTCTAAAACACAGTTTCACACCACGTGTTTGTAAGTGATGTAGAGAACCGTCTCATTTTCCTTTCACTTTGCTATTAAGTACTGCTTAATCTCAACAGGTTACGTTCAAATACGTGCTTGTAATATGACAAAACTGGCAACAGTTCAACGAGTCCTAGATTTTTAGAGCACCTCATGAAATTGTTCAGAAATTATATCAATAGACTCATTTTCACAACTTGTCAGTTCCACTTAATTTATGGAAGCTTTTTTTTTTTCTTTTGTCAAATGTATTTCAGCAAGCTGCCCCGTCTTTCTGTAAGACATAAACAGCCTGAAACAGCCGACACGTATCATTCTAACTGTACTGTTGTAAACATGCTAACGGAGGCCATGAAGTGTTTTCACATATTTCTTTACGAGGTCGGACCTAATAAAAATAAAAAATCTTTTTAGCTGAAATACGATGAACTCGGAAAAGTTTGGCATTGACTACTCAGATTTCTGGATACACAATTTTGACTTCTCTAATATCATTACTGATGATATTCCTGTTTGGGGTTGTCTTAATACACATCCAAGGGCCCCAAACTCCCAAACATATGCGTTTAAAAATGTGCTAACAAGCGATCGGGCAATGAAGTTAATTTGTTGAGTAGCTCCTAGTTGTATTTTGATGGAATTTTGTGCATCATTATTAGCTTATAATTCACAAACAATGAGGGAGGAGCAGAAAACAAAAGTTAGCTTGTTGAGGACTCTTATAAACAAGCTAGCCTATTTCCCATCTGCCCATTAGCGGGATGTATGTTGGGGGAAAAAAAACAAACAAACAAACAAACAAAAAATTTCCAAGCTTCAATTTAGGAGCAACATGAACGTTTTTGTGGAACTACAGCGCAGCCTCGTCTACTTTTCTTCCTGTCTCAAACGCAAGTGTTGCTGCAGGGTGTCGAGTTTGTTACCTGTCTGGCAAGGGAGGGGGGTCTCCTCGTCTGGGGCTTTCCCACAGTTAAGAACCGAGGTGAGCAGAAAGCCTCATAAACACACAGCTCCCCTACAAAGGTCTGGTTTTCAGCTCCCCTGACCAATAAACATCTGCCTATGCTTAGGGCCAGGGTCCATTTTAAATCTCCATACACCTGGGAAGAATTACTGCCAGTGGGGTTTGAAGGAATGCCCCCAAAGGTCACCAAGGCCAGCCACACAGGCAGTACACAGGCTTTTGCTACACAGGCAGAGTTGAATAGTTCAACTCCAAGATGGTTCATGTGAGTGAGCAAATCAAGACTACGGCTTTCACGTAATATATTTACCTTTGGCCTCATTATATTTGATCAGATCAATGTCTTTGATCGCCATTAGATTGAATTTCAAACCAAACACTCATTTCAAGATCGCGAGTTGCAGTTAAATCACATCATTTAACTGTTGCACTTGTAGGGCAGAAATAATAGGAGATATGAGAATCTCGTTTTAAGTTTTAGAAGGCAGCAAAAAAAAAAAAAATGCATTGTTTCACATTGATTTGGGAGTGTGTGTTTTTCCTACTTAACACCGTCCCATTTCACTTATTAATTTATGTACTTCACATAATGGGATGAATGTTTTATCTGTTTATTAATATTAGTCTTCAGTATGGGCATGTTGTGGCTGATTTTAAGAACATTTTACTGAATCCTTTCCTGAAAATACACAATCTTAATCCAGACTGTCAGTGTAATCTAACTTCATAGCAGTTTCTAAATTTTCCTTTATTTCCGTGTTGCCGGGGGAAGTTGTCTTTCTTTTGCGCTTGCAGTTTGTAGATCAGTATGATATTACTGGACGTTTTTAGACTAGTCAATGCAGAAATGACGCTTTTAAAAGTGATGAATTATCTTTTACTACCTCATGGTGTAAAAGATGAGGTATTTCATTATTTCTTATCCATGGATTAAAGGAGTAACATTGCAGAGGTTTAAGTCTTAATCGATTGACAGAATTTTTGCAGCCACACAAGAAGACACACTCTCTTCAGAAACTCCTCTCTCATTTGGTGTACCTCAGGGGTCAGTATTTGCACCTGTTCTTTTTTTTTTTTTAAATCCAATTTCTTTAATAGAATAAGTATTTTTTTAAAAATGCCCTGTCACATTTTGTTTCATCACTATGCAGAGGACAAATGTGTATATTTATGAATAAAGCATAATTCTAAAACACCTTTGAAAGCCATTTTGAAACATTTTCTAAATTTCTGAGGATAGATAAAACTAAATCAAAATTAAATTAAGACAAAGTAGAATTCCTGGTTTTTTTTTTTTACTTATAATTATGAACTTGACCCTTTGAGCGGTTATGCCTGCCCTTTTCTGGAAACCTTGACAGGATTGTGGACTCTGGATTCTGTCTTTAAAACTCACTTTTTTCAGTTATGCGTAATTGCGAAGATTAATGCTGCATTTATTTAGTGCTCTTGAAAAAGTCATCTGTCTTTTCTTGTGGTTGGACTGTTACAATAGCCTTTATGTTGGTGTCTGACTACCTAAAGTCCTGTATCTACTCTGCAAGAACTGAGAAACCCAAAGTGGTAGGACAAGAATGACATTATTATTGTTTAGCGGCTCTGGTCTGGAAGTTCTTGGGACACGATATGGACAACCTCTTTTCTCATGTGGCGTCCCGACAGCTGTTGTGTGCATGACCAGAAATAGGGCCTATGAAGGGAGCCATGAAGATTTTCTTGGAGCGCTGCACTTGAGATTCTCAGAAAGTACAAAATGTGCTGACCAGAACAAACATTTTCTGTTCTTGCCACTTTGACTAAACAAACCAATTTCTCAGTTGTTGTGGGAATATTCTCAGGCTTTCAGTGACGTTTTGACTCTTGGAACTCCAATGAGATTAAAAAGATAACGGAGACCAGGTCTCCGTGGCAGCTACCCCTAGAGGGGTTACTGGGGCTGCCACATTGTTCAATGTTCAAAACACTGGGTTGTCTTATCAGTTTCATTGTCCTGTGAATTTCTTTAAAACAGTTCTATAGTCAGTTGTTATTGTCTCTAAACTTGCTTTGCTCATTTTTAACAATGATGCTAACAATGATACTGACATAGATATCTTTTTTGGAAGATTTACTGCAGGCTTAAGTGAAAATGTGATCTTCTTACCGCCGGCAGAAAGCAGAATGACTTGTATTTATTATGTTTTTCAGGTGTACTTTGACTGCGGTGCCAAGGTGGATGTGGTGGACATTCAGGGTCTCATTTTGTCTCCTGGCTTCCCCTACAACTACTCCTCTGGGACTCACTGTGTTTGGCAGTTTGTTGTTCCAGTCGATTACCAGCTTGTTCTGGAAATATTTGACTTTGACGTGTTCGAAAGCCACGATTCCGAAGCTCAGTACTCTGCTTTCTCTAATTTTGAAGAAGAAGACGAAGAGGCAGCAGCAGAGGAAAGAGGGAAGGTCACCCCTACCGGCTTATCCGCTGACGAAAGCCCGTCGGCAGCTGCAAAACCAGCGCTTCAGAACGCAGGGGATTTTTTAAAGACTTCCCGAGATGGGGTTCCTAATCAAGTCGTGGTCCAGGAACAGTCTACAAAAATCGAGATTGCCAAAGTTTCAAGTTCTGCCAAAAGATCTGCAGACCTGTCCTCTAGTCAATCTTCATTGGCCCCTTCTTCCCTCCTTCTCCTACCTGGTGCTGTGCCACCTGCAGACAAGGTCAACAACTCCGTCTCTGCCTCTCCCTCAAATGAAAATCTCAGTCCCACTTTGAACCCAAGCGCGGTTATGGAGGACACCACCTATGGCTCACCACCCTCCACAGGAACTCCTCCTGTGAGCCCTGAAACTCAGCAGTCCATCCTTGACGCCTGCCCCCACGACGTCCTCTACATCTCAGACCTCATCACCTTTTCTTCTAGGTTCTGCGGGTCCAACCGCCCTCCCAGCAGCCAGCTGGTTTTTGGCTCAAGCCAAGAGATGGTGGAGGTCATCATGGAGCTGATCACCACCACCCACTGGGGACGCGGATTCGCTCTTCTGTTCCACTACCACAACCTGACCGAGCCGGGAGGGGACCAACGAACCACGTTCCCGTCAGGCGGCAAGGTGGACTCCCTACTTGCCGCTGTGAGCGGAGCCGCTTTCTTCGCTCTGATACTCACGACTGTACTCTGCATCATTTTCAGGTAACAGAAGCAACCAAACAATTTAAACCACTGGAAATGGTGCCTAGAAAAAGGCTTAATGGAACAGCTAATTGATCTTAATACAGTCGGTGATTTGTGTTTGACACCGGAAAGTGCAGAAATTCACCGTCTAAAAATTCCTCGCAGTTTTCATTAAACATTGGCAAGTTTGTTCCTTGGAAGGTGAGTAACTGGAGCCTCTATATTAACTTAATGTGAAATAATAAACCACTTTCGGTTTTGTTGAAAATGATATAGGAAAAGATGGATGCATACACTAATCAGAATTTTACAACCAATTTCCGATTTACACTAATTTACATTAATACTAGTTGATTTTTAACTTCTCTTTATAAGTATTAAACAACATTAAAAAACCAAAACACTTATTTTTATGTTAATTAATTAGATTTTGAGCAGAAGTGATGTCCCTCTATGAGAGAGAGCAGCTTCTGTAAAGGAGGGTTTTACAAAAACAAAGGCAAAAGTGCTTTTGAGTTAGCTCCAGCATCTTTTGCTAGCGATTAGCAACATTAGCATTAGCAACCGTAAACTTGTTTCTCCAGGTGTAGTCCGTAGAGAATGCAGAACCTTATGCTAGCATGAAGATTTCCAAGGTGTATATTTGAAATGTTGCAGCCTCAAGTACACAAAACAAACAATACTGCGTCCACAAAATGGCTAAGGACCCTCGGAAATAATTATGAATCTTTTAAAAATGTCCAAGTTTATTTAACAAATCAAATTTTGATAAGAATTATAATGAAGTGGGGTTAGGGCTAGGACTAGCAGCAACTTTGCTTTTATTTAATATAAATATGTTATCTTGGAAGGAATCAAAACCCAATGCAAATGCAAAACCAATACATGAGGCCTCAGTTAATATGGCGAGTTCAGTCTGTTCCCTAGCTTTGATTTCCAAATCAAAAAAGTCAAATAGAACATCAAATGCAGTAAAAACCCCACATGGAAAGTCAGAGTTTACTATTCAACATGGCTGCCATGCATTGAAAACATGGTAAAAGTGAAGAACTAATTGTTCATCAGTACTTCTGATGGGTTGTATCTCAGTAAACCTGTTTTGTAATGCATTGTTTTTGGCGTTTACAGTAATTTCTAGCATCACAACAGGATGGTAGCGACAAGATAGCAAAACCTGCTGTTTTTTGTTGTTGTTTATTTTTACTCTAGATTCACTGATGCGATGTCTCTCTCAGGTCAGAGCTCTGACTTATGTGGCAAATTGAACACAGCGATATAACCCAGTGAGAGATTCACAAGATCCGAACTCCTGCTGCTGCGTAGCTCCACAGAAAATGCACAAACTCTGGCCTGCGTCGTCGCATCCCTGTAATGTTGACTCAGCTGGGCGCCTCGGTGCCTGATGCGGTGACCTTTGGTGATTAGCTGGCTTTGGCTGCGGCGGCGCGTCTTCCTTGATGTCGGCTTTTCTCACCAAACACTGAGAGGGCATTCAAGGTGCAGCACCTGGCATCAATTCCAGCGCCACAAAACCAGAAAGGCAGGATGAAAGTAAAGGGCGGGTAACTGAGCGTCTAGGGGACAACCGGGAGAGGCAGAGCCCAGTGTGAGTTTGGTAGCATTCAAAGGCTGTTATAAAGGTGTAAATTACATTTGTTCCCAGCCCCAAATAAGTGGCGCTAATCTTAAGAAAACGTAATACTATCCGTTCTGACGAGCTGATTGTTTTACCCCCTTGCTGTAGATGGGTCTGAACCTCTGGAAGGGTTTTACATTTGTGCCTGTAATAATTCTCAACTTTCTGAAAGAATTTGAGCAGCTTGGTACGTTGCTCCCTCTGCAAGCACAATAACTCTGCGGGCTCTCATTTTATAAGGCCAGTAAAATTAGAAACACGTGTTCCATAAAAAGGAAAGTGTATATAGCAACAATAACACCACAAACGCGGACGAACGAACACGCGTTAATACACAACTCCAAACGCAAAACTCAGTAGCTGTTTTTTTTTTTGTTGTTGTTTTGTTTTTGTTTCCCCTCCTGATGTTCCCTATTAATTTATACGAGTTCACTGAAACAGCTGGCACCAAGCCAGGCTAGTCAGGCACAATCATGCAGGTTTTAAGTAGCACTGAATTCACTTTCAAAGGTGAAAATCGTTAGGAAACAGCCAGAGGTGGATGAGGGTATCCCCAGGGGTTGCTCTCCGTTTACTGGTGACAGGTAATGAACTCACTCAGCTGTGATATTCACTTTTAATAAGAGCCTACATGCCCACCTATTTCATACTTCACTGGGTCAAATAAATCTCAAAACGGGGAGGAAAGTTAGACAAATACTCCAGAAAAGACTGACAACGTACTCCATCTTTTAAGAATATTAATAACAATGGCCATGTGTGTAGGGGGGGTATTCAAAAATATATTGAAGTTTTTCACATTTTTCAACAACCATCAATGTATTTTATTGACGTTTTGATATGACAGAACAACACAACGTGGTGCGTGATTGTGAAGAAGGAAAGAATCCTGGGTTCTCCCACATTTAAAATTTTTTTTTAATAAATACTTCTAAAAAGTCAACCTAGTTTACTCTGATACCGCTAAATTAAACCTGGCACATTCAAGCACCATCAGTTTCGAGCAAATTAGTGGGTAGACTCCATGTGTGTGTAATTTAATCTCAGCATAAACCCGGCTACTATGTGAGGACGACAGAGGTTTGAGGCTAACAGAGGCTAACGGTGGACATGAAAGCCAAGCAGACAGGTCGAGGTGAAAGTTATGGAGAGGCTTAACGCACGATTAGGCTATGAAATACAATTTGAACATTTCCCTGAGCTCTGTTCAGTCCAAATGGAAAAACAACGGCACAACGGAACGCGACCTGAGAAACGATGGACCGCCCAACCTGACAGGGCTGGACATGGAGAGCATTAATCACTAAAGCAGGCGAGAGGCTCTACTGTGAATCTAGAGCAGATGGTAAGATCCGCAGTTTAAGTTGGCAGGACAACTATTAGCCAGGCACTCCATAGATCTGCCCTTTCGTGACAACAAGAAAGCGAATGTTGAAGGAAGGCCATAAGAAGTCTTGTTTGAAGTTTGCCACTATCCATGTGGGGGACAAAGCAAACAGGGGAGAATGTGGTCTAGTTAGGTAAATTCAAAATGTAACTTTTTGGCCTGCATGAAAAACGCTGTGCGGGCAAAGGGGAGGAGATTATGGGAAGATGGATGGAGTTAAATACAGGAAATGCTTGAAGACCTTTTAGGAGATGTAAGTAACTTGTAACTGGACAGAGGTTAATTTTACAGCCTAAGTTTGTTTGTAGTTATCATTTAATGAGTTAATCTAAAGTTGATTGATCTCATCAATGGACTAGCAATTAACAAATAAGCGGCCATTTAAAAAAAAAAACAACTGTTTTTCTCTTGTGTCAAAAGGGCCGACCGTCTTTCCATAACACAAAGGGCTACATTATTATTACACAAAATTATTATTACATTATTTTGTGTCAGCAGTATTAAACACTGGCTAAATAAACAGAAAGTTATTATATACTTTGTGGCAATTAAGTAATATTTGAATGAGTTCTATTAAGGTGAAACTTAAGCAGCTTGTTGAGTTTTTATATCTCAAAACAGAACCGCCTAAGTCGCATTTCTCATTAAACACCGAACTCTGTTCATTTCTCTTAATTGTTCTGGGCTAAGGCCGCCATCTTTGTTTCTGTATCAACTGACTTGGCTTCTGGATCACCGAAGGCTCCCTCTGCTGGACGACGGGTAAACTGCAACAGTGAATGAAGGTCTAAGCGGATGTTTTGAGTCAGTTGATTGGAACTAACATTGATCTAATAAACCATTAATCAGCAATTAGTCAGAAGTCCATTAAGAGTTCACATTCCTAGTTTGTTGCAGTGAAATGTTAGCATTCCTTTACTGGAATGGTCCATTCAAGTCTAGGGAAAATGTGGCAAACATGATGTTTATGAACTCAGTCTAGTTTGATGAAGCTTATTCTGTTTAGCTGAGAATAACTGGAACAATTCAGTCTCTAAAAGTGTACCTCACTGACTCAGGGGTTTGATTACAAACACAGACTACAAAAAAAAAAGTAGCGTTTTCCTTCCACTTTCCAATTATACACTACTTAGTGTTGGTCTATCACACAAAATCCCTGTAAACACATTTAAGCTTGTGGTTGTAACATGTCAAAAAATGGGTTCAAGGCAAGGCAAATGTAGGAATAATGCCGATCTTCCTTTATTGGTAATGGAGAGACCGGTTAGAGCTTGTTTTTACGCATCACAAAGTTTTAAATTCCTACCACAGAAAAAAATGCAACTACAGCTCAGCAACAGCCATTACAGGAACGGTTGGAGACGACTAGAGCGCTTGTGAGAAATTAAGTTTTTCATCTTGCTTCATTATTCAGGGCCACAACAGAACAAATACTGAGTCAGATCGCCACAGGTATGCGGGAGTTATTATACTAAAAGTTAATGGAGGTAATTATATTGCCAGAAACTCCCATTTCAGCACAGCTACATGGGACTGTGTCCATTTTTACATTTCTGGTCAAATTGCAAACATCAGAATGGTTTTCCCTCAGCAGCAGCTTCATAAAAAATGCTTTCTCTCACAGATCTGTCTTTAATTAGCACTTGAATTGATTATGGTTATTTTTTTTGTTTTCCAGACCCAAACTGTGTCCAAAAAGAGACAGTTCCTGCACATCCAGCAACTCTGAGGTACAGAAACAAATTATTTAATTTTTTTTCTGAACATCCTCTCTGTTTGGCATTTTATTCTTCTGAAAATTTGGTGCTGGAAATACATGATGCACAAAGCTAACAGTTTAGTTGAATTGTGAGTGTGTGTGTGTGTGTGTGTGTGTGTGTGTGTGTGTGTGTGTGTGTGTGTGTGTGTGTGTGTGTGTGTGTGTGTGTGTAGGGGGGAGGGGGAAACAACCCCAGACTGTTAAATCCATAAAATTGGAGTCAGGGGCTCCATATTAAGCGCTGATTATTACAGACTCCATAGGGAGTGAGAGGTGGACCTTGTCTTGTTTAAATCTCTGACGTCAAGGCGCCTGTTGTTTTTCTTATTCCATAGCTGTTCGTGTGGTGAAAGAATTTGCGGGATGCCTACGAGTCTGGCACGGAATTTCACAAAACGAAAAAAACAAACAAGCAATAAAACAAGATTTAGAGATTATTTGCTATTGACAAATCTATTCCTCTTTACAAGATAAAATGTTCTCGTAATATTTTCAATTGGATCGTCTTTATCTAAAGACTCTGTTTATAAGAAGGATCAGATGCCGGTCTGCTTCTCCTTGTTCATCCCTGTTTGTTTCTCCGCATGAGACTTATCCCCTACCTGCCTTCTTGTCTCTGCTGTCTGATTCATTTGTCAGACATTCCTCTGGAAATGGAGGTTTATCCGGGATCACCGGACATTTCTTTTAATATATTTTCGCTACCGAGGGCCAATGCCGCCTACTTCTGCGGCTCTACCTCACCCACTCCCCACTGAGCCCAACCAGCGGAGGTTCACTCCAGGTCACAGATTTACAACAAAGGCTGTTTGGTAACATTTGCAAAGCCTGCTTTACGGCCTTATTATCCTTACCTATGTTGTTGTAGTGGAAATTAGACTTTGACTCATTTTTGCTTTTCAACTCTTCAGTCAACGGAAAACATGATTATAACCAGCTAATAAAAATTTTTATATTTATTTTGCTTAAAGCGTAAAAATCATAATTTTTCACGTCATACACTAAGTGTGAAGAAATGATCTCAAATCATGAGGCAGAGTCATTCAAGACTACCAACTTAATTTGTCTTGATGGTAAAAACATGAGGAGCACAGCAAAAGCAAAACAAGAGATGAGTACCAATCGGATAAATTCGGTCAATATCCGATCTCCGAACTTTGTAAAGCCAAAAATCTTCTTTCCAACCTTTCTGTCGTTAAGTTCTCCTCAGAGTTGTAGTCAAGTCTGACCGAGATGAGATCAAGACTTTGAAGGAAGTGAGATAAAGTCCAAAACAGCCCAATGAGACCAATTTCAAAACCATCGCTGTACTCATAAGAATGCACTGTAGATGCTGCTGCAAACATTTCCAAAGAAATCTGCCTGTAGCAAGTTGTTCGCCAGCTAACCCAAACCCACTCATAAGCAAACCCTCAGCTCTTGTTGCAGCCCTGCAGATTTCAGTTCTTCTACGGTGTGTCTGTCTTTCAAAACAATCTCAAAAATAGTCATCTTCACCCCCTGAATACAGTTCTTCATAAGAGCACACATGAAAGCAGGTGTGGTCTCAGGTACACCTGATGGAACCAGTTGAGGGCTTCATTAGTTGCATCAGGTATGTGCTTGGGACAAAACGCCTCCAATACCTTTACCGTTAACGGTGAGGTGCCATTTTATGTTTCAAATGTTGCAAAGTAAGGAGGATTGCTCAAAAGGTTTGAGAAAACAGGCCAGTACCTTGCAAAAACAAGAACAAAGATACAGTGAGTTAGGAAATGCACTGAGTTATCTAGGTTTAGACCTGAACCATGGCGGTAACTCAGGGATTGCTTTCCTTCCTCTGGAATAGCTGTAGCGTATGGAGGACAAGATGGATTCTTTCAAGTATCAGGAAAGTCTGGAAGAAAATGTCACAGTATCTACAGTTTAAGGAAGCTGAAGCTTGGGATTCATTTGACCTTTAATGATGGTCCAGAAACATGATGCCAAGCAAGTTTTTCAAGGCTTGGTTTCAGAGGCCTTCCTATCAGACACTATGGTGGCCATTAGAGTGAAATGATTTGAACCTGGTTGAAAATCACTAGTGGGATTTGCAGAAGGTAGTTGTACCACACAGACTCAAGAACATTAATAATATAATCTGTATCTGTAAGGAAAGGGCTGTGATTCTTACACTACACTACCAGTAGCTACCAGGTATAGTAAGTACTAAAGATGCTGGTCATGAAGGCATTGTATAATTTTAAGACTGCAGGAGTCATGTAAAGTCACATTTTGTCTTTAATTTGAAGGAGCCACTTAAATGTTCCTGTTTGATTTGTTTATTACAAGCAGTTGCAAGCTTGTATATTATTTTGCCAGTAAACAACTTGGATAGGAGGTTGAACAACTCGAGGTGCAGCTGTCTGTAAACATCAGTGATAGATAGATAGATAGATAGATAGATAGATAGATAGATAGATAGATAGATAGATAGATAGATAGATAGATAGATAGATTCTTGCTGCAGAATGAAAAATAAGCAGCACCCAGTAAGGACTACAGCCAAATACTCCGCTCTCTTCTTCCTTCAGTAACGACTTCCACACTGAAGAGTGTTGTGACCAGTGTGTTACTGATTGGGGAAAAAAAGTCCAAATTTACTTTCCAACTTGGCCAGTCAAGTTGGGAATTGTCAGATCCACGGTGAAGCTATACTTTCCAAGGTTTCCAGTGTTTTTTGGTTTTTTTTGTGGGGCTTTAACACAGCACCCAATGTGTTTCAAGCATTGATATGATGAATAATCTGCGTGCATTGTGTTGTAGGTCGCGGAGGGAGTCCAGAGCGTTGCCGCCGAGATCAGTGAGCTCCAGCTGATGGCTGAGAATCAAGCCGGTCCGGAGATGACCGCAGAGCAGGACATCAACAGCAACCAGTCCCGTGCAGGTTGGGAGGTGACACACCTGCACAGATCCATGTATTCCCACAATGTGAATTCCTTAATGACTGAGCAACCACTTTGCTCGGCTATTTGTTTGAATTCAACTCTATGACCCCGGAATGCATCAGTAATACCACTGAAACAAGCCGAGGGCCCTTCAAAAGCAAAGCTATTGTGGATGTCGATTTAGATTTATTCACGCCACTTTTGGCTGGAATATTTCATGAATGATAATAACACCACCAAGGATATAAATCTTTTCATGTGGTGATTGTGCTCACTCAGACGTTAAAGTGCATCCTCCACGCAGGGCGGGGAAGAAGATCTATCAGTTTGGCTGCGTGGGAATGGATTCTCTGACTTACATGTTGCCTTTCCTTTACTCTTTCAACAAGTGCTCCACTTGTGAAGTGCCAGAGGTTATATGCACATCTGCCAAACATGCGTCATAATCCTTAAATGAAATCATTCCGTTGTTGTTAATCTCACATTAAAAGAAGAAGAAAAAAAGTCCAGCCCTTTTTAATAAAATCAGCTGAGCCAAAGGTTTAGCATCACAGCAATTTTAGAAAATCAAAGTAACAGAGCTATTTATTTATTCATTTGTATTTTTTATTTTTTTAAACTGACCCGTATAATAATCCCTTACTTCCTGTTTCCCGCGGGTATTGATATGAAGCAATGCATTATTCCGTTTCTCTTAACCATTCACAAAATAAGAAAGACAAGAGAACATGCCAGTCAGGTAGAGCAGAAACTATCCTTGTATGTACTTGCCTAAACTTGTCCATATCTTCAGGTGGAGCAGTAATCAAAACATCTTAAACAGCTGGATCTGTGACAGCCGAGGCTCGATAAATTCACAGCGGTGGCGTTAATGTTAAGGCAAAACTGCACTAAGGTCGCTATCAGAGAGGTGCAACAAAGCTTTTCATATGGGATTGTTCAAACTGAACTTTCTGCGGGTCAACCTATAAAGTGCTCTTTTTAGTTTTGCAAAAATACATGCAGAAACCGTCACAGAGATCCAACAAATCCACTGACCTTCAACTTCAAATTCATGAAAGGTGTAACGCTCGTTAAGGCTAGGCGCCTGACTACAGCCAATTAGGGGGATATGGTAATCAGAAAGATTCGGCTGAGGAGCCCATGTGTGAATAAATACCATCAGACAGAAAGTAAAGTTAAATTATTGTATTTTGAATGTATATTTAGAAAGGTATTGAATAATAATAATAATAAAAATAATAATACTGTTTTCCTATAAATATAAACAAACACAACAGGAAGACAACAATAACAAAAATAAAGAAATAAAGAAATAAACCCTGATGACACCCAAGAGTTTTTTCTGTTATTCAAGTCCAGTCCTTTGTATGCAGCGATTAAATGTCCATCAATCAACAACCCGACTGTTTTTTTAGTCCATGATCCTGGGCAATAGGTCCGGGAAAATAAAGCAGTTTGGTTCACTTAAGTCCTACCGCGAAGCTGCGGTGATCCGGTAGCTCGCCATCCTGGGTTGAAACCGGGGGTGAAAAAAAACCTGACCTAGACGAGGTCATACATAAAACAAAAATTAGCATTTAACCAGAGTTAAACTGCTATTCAAACCAACTAAACATTCATAAAAAAAATAACTATATTCCATAAAGTATTTCTCATGAATTATTCAAATAAATTTCAAGTTAATCACATTAATGTTACATTTCGAAGTCAAGTTACAGACCAATTAAAGTCACAGATATCAAAGTAAAGTGCACTTATACGTTATATTTAAGTTAATTAGGATTAATTAACTTAAATACATTTTCAATAAACATTGAATTGGTCTCTGGTTAATTAACGGCAGTGTTCTGTTGGCCGTTCACAAAATCAAATGAATAATAACTAAAGATATTCCTAAAGGACAAAATCAAAGGGCTTATTTAACACTTTAAGAACATATCTTAATTCGGCCACATAAATAACATAAAGAGAATGTTTTTTTAGTGTACAGAACCATTTTAAAACGCCAAATCCAAGTGGGCGTGTCGCCACCGAGTTTTTACTTTAAAAAACAAAAGACATAGAATCAACAACTCACCGTCGAGTGGTTGTCCTAAATACATCCAATGTGATGCTTCAGCTGTTTCAATCTGAGTCGATTTAGCAATATTCTTTGGCGATTAGGGAAAACGCCAAGACAAGCAGCTAGCCACAGCGACAGCAGATCAGAGCGCACCTCTGACCCGGAACTTAAAGTTGTGCTGTTCCGTTTGACCCGCCAAAATAAAATACATGATTATTTTGTGCAGGTTACGAAGGTCACGACTTGGTGCACTATTATAGTCTGCAAAATATGTAACAGTATATTACAAACATGCTTGCAAAACGGATTTACTAAAAGAGATGGCATTTATAATTTGAGAAGATCAGAGATAAAATAAAATTTAAAAAAATCATAGTGAGAACTAAATAAAACGAGCTCTGTATTTTTGTTGTTGGAACAAATATGTTGAACAGACGTCTATACAATTATTTATATTGTGTTTAAAGATATATATGGATGCTTGACTGATGTTTAGTTTATGGATTTGACTTTTGAGAGAAGGGGTTGACAATATAAGTTTCTTTTTTCTTCAAACTGCTTCTTTTAATTCAAAACGTTTGTTTATGTCAACGTGGGACAATGGGTTAATTTTAAACTGTAAATGAATGAAATAAACAAATTAAATAAATATACTGCTGAAGCATAGCAAAACTATTTCTAATTTTAAGTTCTGCCAACTTGTTTTATCTTTGTTTCCTTTTGTTTTTTACAGTGTTTTCATTTACAGTGGTCTGAGGAAGTGCTAAGCTAATGCTAGCATGATTACACTCTTTTATTACAACGCATTGAGAATTTGGCTCATTACATACGCCATTGTGGTTCAAGTTAATATTGTTAAGAAACAACTAAAAAAAAAGGCTGTTTTCCTTCATAACCTTTCTGCTCTGTTTTAAATGCCGTTATCTTTGGTGACGAGCCACACGGCTCTTCTGGGTTGAAGCAGGTTGCAGAGCATTTTACAGAGAACTGCTGCGGCTCGCAAGCTTCCTCCTAGCTGTGAAAGTGTGTCTGCGTGGACACAAAGCCCCTGCTATGTTGTCTAATAGTTTTTCTTTCCGTCTTTCTGCAGTCGCTGCTGAAGGCGATGTGCCCCAGACGGCAGACGTGGAGCTCTCCTGCAGCGGTTTGACTGAACTTGATCTCGGTGCAGATGAGGTTTTCATTGTATCACCAGCTGCTTGCCCAAGCCGGCTGCCCTTCTATCCTCATGCTGTAAGAACCTGTTGGATGTTAACATTAATGCCTACTGAACCTTACGAAAACAACTCTCGCCCTGTGAGACTTTCCAGAACTTGTCCCACAGTCACAGATGTCAATGTGTTTTGGGGGGCAAGGGGGTTTATTTGATAGACTGACACAAAGTAGTGTGTAGACACGTTGCAAAGTCACGCCGTGTGCGCAAGACCCCGTCCTCCAGCTCCCTGCTGGAGTGCAAAATACCGCAGTGACTACCACTGGTTTTAATTGTCAACACTATGACAACTAGACAACAAGGTCCAAGGGTATCACATTTCACAGGTCTGGAAAAAGTTTTAATTAAAAATACCGAGGAACAGGAAAGTAGTTTAGCTATGCTAGCTTGACTTTGACAACCTTAACATGTAGATGTGCTGTGGAATTTGGGCGTGTTTCAGTTCAGTAAAATAAAATAAAAAAAGGCGACCCTCACACCAACTCTCTGAGAGTTCATCAGTAGAGCAGATGTTTAAATTGGCTAATGAACCACCGCTGTGTTCAGACGATCACTAATTAACAACAGAACTGTGCTACCAAGGCAGAGCGGCTATGGACAGGAAATAAAACAAAAGTCTTCCGGCCCTCCAGCGCTGTGCGAATGCGCAAAATTTGTGGATCCAAATAATAACGTGCCTACAGTTGGGAAGTGGAAGCAAAATTGATACCAGTTTTTTTTCTTTTTTTCAAAATGGGGGGAGAAAAAGTCCTGAAATTTGTGACATGCTGTAGTACTCAGCCTCTTTTTCATTACAGTTACATCAATAACGTTTTAGCAACTGTCAATAAATATCTGTTTTTCTGATTTGCTGCATATTATCACTTTAAAGTGATAATATGTATTATGTGCTTTCGACCAAAGTCGAAAGCACATAATACGACATAAAATTTATTCAAGAAAACAGGTAACATTTTATGGCAATGACTGGTTTTAAAAGGCTGAAAAACGGCGGCCATCTTGAAAAACTGCCGCCGTCCTGAAATTCGAGTGGCTCGGGAAATGTGAAAAACACACAACCCCAGGGGTGAGAATACACATTTTTAAGCTTGTATCCACATTTGAAATTTTACCAGTAATGTGCTGCACTGAAAAGGACAGGTCATCTACATGGACTCGTAGCACATGTTGCTTTAAGCTAACATCTGTTAGCTTAAACTGACAGAAGTTTAAGCTAACAGATGTTAGCTTAAAGCTCAAGTTGGCTAGCTTAAAGCAATGAAAAGAGATTGTTTTCCTTGACTTTTGTTGCCAGTGTAGGAGAACGAAACCCCACAGCTCGTCCTGAGCTCCTGACCCCGTTCCTCTCGTAGCACCAGCGCGCTAACATTGGTTCTCCGATGTGAAATGACGAGAATGGCGCCGAATGCTATCCGCTAACCAGGGGCGTGACGCGGCTGTGAATTCCTCACAGTGCTGCCTCACTTTGTACGCTGGTTCAAAGGCTCTCTGGCCAAACGCGACGCTGTAAGGACGAGAGCAAAACAGAGGTTTATGCTCCCTCAGCTCTGTGTTTCGACCCGCTAATGTGGAAAAGTTCCCAGAACAAATGAACATCGGAGGTGGCAGAGCATTGGCTTTTTCTTTGTTTCTGAACTGACCCAATGTTCCCAATAAGACTGATACGATTATTCCGACGTACGCAAGGTACAATCTAAAACTATGTCAACTATGAGGACATGAATGGGAAATGAGGATAATTAAAAGAGGAGGAGGAGTTTTGAGGAAGCAGGCGCTTTTTTTTTTTTTTTTTTTTTTTTTTTCTTCTTTTGCTCTCTTTTGTGCTCTTTTGGAATAAGAGTTGGCATAAAACAACTCTGGCAGCTTTTTGAAGGACTGGCAGGCTTTTCTGCAGCCTAGGCTAATGGAGTATTATCTTCAGAGCCAGATTCCCAGCTCAAAGTGTGTGTGTGTGTGTGTGCGTGCGCGTGTGTGTTGCTGTGTTGTGCCGCTGCACGCTTTGACACGCAGTGTGTGGTCTGGCTGTGTGTGTATGTGTGTATGTGTGTGTGTGTGTCCTCGATTCAGAAAACCATGTAAGTAATGTTGGGTAAATGTTACAGGAGAACGACGCGTTGCAGAAATAATTAGTGGGCGTGGAAGTTGGTTGGAAGGTAGAAGTTCGTGTAGGATTTTAAATGATTCGGCTTTGATTTGATATTTTTTGCTGGTGTAAAACAAACAAAAAAAAAGCCACTTCCAGAAAATCTTAAACTGGTTCGTTTCGACAGGATTCTCGCCGAAAAGCCGAGCTTTCCGGCTCCGAACGGTTTGCCACTCGCTGACTGAACGTTCTACTAATCCGTGTGAAGGTGTGTGTGCCGAGCTTTTTTCCGGCACACACACACACACACACACACCTACACACACACACACACACACACACACACCTACACCCACACACACACACACACACACACACACTCCTCACCCTCTCCGCCTCCTCCTGAAGTGTTTCCAGCTCGAGCTCTGATTGACTGGAGTTGCTGATCTCTTGCCTCGTGTCAAATGTAAAAGTTGCCATTGTGTGTTTGCGGGGCTTTAGCGGGCAAAAGAACGTTTTAATTAAAGCCCCGCGCTAATTCTGGTCTAGACAAAGCCAGCCGCTGCAGACTCTGTGGGAAGGATTAGTTCTCTCTGAAACAACCAAAGCCTCCGTCCTGTGCTGATCGACGGGCAACTGGCTGATCAAAACATTGATGCACTTTTAAATTTGCTGACTGGATTCTGCCGCTCCAGGAAAACTACAGCATGCAATGTGCACCAAAACGCCACAACAGCCGAGTTTCTTTCATCTCAAGGGTTTTGCATATCAGGACATGATGAAATGCTTTGAAATGATGTAAATTATGAGCTAAAGTTCCTTTTTAAAAAAAAATCTGTACGACTATTCGTCCTGCTCGTGGTTCATTTGCCACATTTCTTTTCAGCGTTGCTTCAGTTTGTCAAAGTTTGCTGATATTTTAAGGTTCAGCATTCATCCTGGACCACCGGTTTCCATGTGTATGTTGCATCCTTATCTAAATGCTCAAGTTTTTCAAAATTTTAAAACGGGGCCCCATTGCTGCACTGCAACCCCCCTCCCAACAAAATCTTATGTTATTTGTCTTATGACATTGGAAAAATGTCTTGTTAAATAATCTACCAGTATTGAAAGAACATGCATCTTTTCCATCGTCATTATTTACGTAATACAAACTCCTCTACCTTGCAGAAAAGTGAGTTAGTTTTGTCTTATTGGAAGTGTACTGAAAAACTAGACCAAAAGCACTTGATAAGATTTGGTGTTTTTGCAGCGTTTTTGCAGTTTTCACAACCTGAACCACCGCCGACCACATGACACAAAGAATAAAGCTTCCTTCAAAAAGCATCTTGCATCTTTTGCTCTTGAAACCCCTCACTGTTTTACTCAACCCGTTTCGAGTCCTTTCCACTTGGTAGCATCTTCTACCCCGAAGAGAGTGTTTTGCATCAGGTTAGCTCTGTGATTGGTTCACTGATCAAAAGGAGAAAGGGTTTTTGAGTCTCCACCTGTTGGGGTCGATGAACCTAACGATCCAAACCTGGTCAGTGGCCGATCTCTCCGCTCACGTCTGCTTTACGGGCAGCTAATCGAGCAGCACCTGACCGCTGCTTTCCCAGAAAAATTCATTGGAAGCGGCTTTCTTTTTTATCTTTTGGACTTTTTGCTTCATCTCTGTTTAGGTAATGATGGTGTGGCAAATCTAAAAATGCAGCTTGATTTAAAGAATATTCTAAAAGCACGCAAAAGCTGCACTTTCTTTTTTGCTCTTTTTTTTTTTTTTACATTTACTTAGGGAAGAAAAAGGTATGTATGTGCTGCAAAAACACAAAATCTTAGTTTTCGTGGTCTAGTTTCTATTAAAAGATTTTAGTACTCTTGAAAGAAGACCAAACAATTTGACAAGAAACTTTTCAGAAATAAATAAGAGCTTGTCATGAGTAAATAATTCCTTAATATTGTTGAAAATGTACAAGTCATAAGTGACGTAATCTGCCAGTCAAACTAGTTCTTTTCCATTAATATTAAGGAATTATTGACTTGAAACAAGCTCCTATTTTTTGCCGAAAAGTTAGTTGTAAGTTAGTTTTATCTTATTTCAGACATTTGCACTAGAAAACTTAACCAATAACACTTGGTAAGATATATATATATATATATATTTTTTTTTTCTTTTGCAGTGCAGTTTTACTCCAGATGAGACTGAAATCATTTCAAAATTCCCATCTATTCTCCTAACAGCTTCTTTTTTTTTTTTTACCCTCAATAAAAAATGATGAAGATTTTAAGAGACATGCACACAGTTAGTGGGCTCAGCTAATCAGCACCCTTTGCTTTGGCTAATGCATCCTACCTAACTAAATGCGTTGGGAGGCGTTCAGGTGTAAAGCTGTCTTCCGTCTGAAATAACAGGCCGTCACTTCTTTATATTCCAAACCGTAGAGGATGATAACGATAAAAAAAGCGGCTTATCTCGATCTAATTTAGTTCTCCAGGCGACGGTTTGATGGGTAAAGGCACAGATTGTACGTCCTTAGCAACAACCGTCGGTTGTCGCTCGAGCAGAGATGCGTGCTTGATTTGTTGACGGTCTGTCCGGCCTGGTGCAGGTCAGCGACCTTGCTGCTGCAGTTGAGTGCTTAAGAATAATGCCGTCTCTGATTTGGAAGCTATTTATGTTGCCTGTTGAACCTTATTTCTAATTTGTTTGTTTACAGTGTTTGGGCAACTCCTGTCTTTTAACCTCTGCTCATTTATTTGCCACATAGCTTCTTCCTTCCTTTCTTGCTTTTATTTGGTATCCATGAATCCCTGCTGGCAGAGGTCACAAGTTCAGAAAAAGCAAATAAGAAAAAGTGTAAAATATATAAATGAAAAAGAAAAAAAGTAGGCAATATATATATATATTTTAATTGTGAGATTTGGAAGAAAAAGAAAGAAAATTAACTTAGATGATCTATGAAAAGCAACATATTATAATGCAGTGTCATGAAAAAGTGTCACTAAATTGCACACAGTAACTGCATTTAAACATTATTTTAATTTTATTGATATGTAATGATATTGTCATTGAACAAACAGTGGAGAAAATATTAAAACTGACAATCCCCACAGCATGGACATTTTTTTTTTTTTAAACTTAACGATAAATGAAAAATTCTTATAAGAAATTCATCACGATAAATGATACGATAAATGCCCGACTCGTCTGGCACGTTAGTTCAGATAAGAGACCAAGTATTGTTAGATTTTTCTGTGCCACACTTTTAAAATATTTAGAATATTATTTCATTTAATTCTGGGGTCTCATAGCAAACAAATGTACCTGAAAACAAATGTACGCCACATTTTCAGATTTGAATATGTATAAAAAAAGGCTTAAAATCATGTCTCTCTTTTCTGCCACTCCATTACTATCATCTACTTTCTGTTGATTCATGACATAATATTTAATAGGATGCATTAAAGTAGACGGCTGCAACATGCTAAAACATGACAGTTGCATAAAGTGTACTTTAATACGATTCATTCGTATTCATGTTTTACTTGAAAGACTTGTGTGTTTCTTAGCAGCGGGAGAGGTTCCTGCGACACAGTGACACCGGCCCCGGTCCTTCATGCGACTGGCCCTCGGCGGACCCCAACGCCTCGCCAGCTGGGGCCCGGTCCCTTAAAGAGAGCGTCTGCTCGCGGCCGAGAGCGTGGAGCGTGCGCACCTTCCAGGACTTCCTGCCTCCGCAGCTTCACAAGAAGTGGTGCAGCTGGAACTCCACCAGCCCCTTCACCAAGCTGGTGGACAACGTCAGTACTCGGCTCTTTACTGCAGGGCTCCTGACTCGGTTTCGCTTTGGGCCGTATCACGATCATGGTGTTCTTAAGGGGCCGACTGAGCCCGAACGGATTCATAAAACCCACAAACTGTTAAAATGTTAACAAATAGCAGTGTCTGCATTTGATGAGACAATGCTATTGTGAGATGCATGCATATTATCTAATTTATTTCATGTAAATTAAATAATGTTCGCATTTAATGTTAATAATGTGCAGCAATTTGTTTGTTCCTGTCATTTTGAAGACTTTAATAAAAGTTTCCGGAGGTCGTAGGTCAACCAGCCTCTCCCGCATTTATGAAATCAAACTAATTTGTGCTGTTCTATGTTTGTGCAGCAGATTTTTTTTTTGTTTGTGCTGCTTTTGGTTTGAAGATATTAGTGAACATCTAAATGTCAAGGGTTCAATCGGCCCCATCACATTACCCAATTTGAATAAAATTGGTGTTAAATATTGTGCTGGAAAATTTTAGCAGCACAAACGTAGCACAGGTGATTAACACCAGATTTGTTTGATTTCAGTAGATAAGTGTGTTACCATCACTTAAACCCAAAGTTTTGACTTGTCTTGCAGAAAATGAAACTCTTAATGATGCATTAGGACAAAAAAGTATATTTCTGTGAATCTCGGCGATGGTGGAATTGGAGCTGATTGATGCAATTTGGCAGTGCACAGATAAAAGCCGTTTTGGTTTGATTGATAAAACAATATTTAAGCACACAACCGTTGCAGGTTGTATTTCTGCGGACGCAGAAAGATCTGGATTTGAGTTTGACATGTGTGCTCTACAGCGACTGACATTCTGAGAGCCCAGTTTCATATCTTTTAACCCGTCAAATATTTCATTTCAGACGCCATCCGGTTTGATCCCCGACCGCAGAGAAAGCAACAGCAGGAAGGTGTTCTCCGACGCCCACCTGGAGGCCCAGGCGAACACCAGCATCGTCTCCGACTCCTCCACCAGCAACGCCTCCTACCCCCTCACGCAGCCCGCACAGCGCCAGCGCCGCCTCAACTCCGCCAGCAACCTGCGCCGCTCCCGCTTCACCGGGCCGTGTTTCGGCCTTCTCTCCGAAACGACAGATCCACCGAAGGGGGGCGGCGTCCCCCCGGGCTGCGTCCCCTCGGAGATCGGCCCTGGCTCCTCTTCCTCACCCTCCTCCTGCTCTTCCTCCTCCTCTTCTGCTCAGTGCCACGTCGAGAGCGGGCCGGCCGGAAAGAGGCTGGAGTTCCCAGGCGAGGGCGACCACATCAGCGTGCCGGTGTTCGCCATCTCCGAGGAGGAGGACAGGCAGCCGCTGGTCTCGGCTCAGCACCTGGAGCAGACGAACGGACCGGTCAGGGCGAAGCACGAGAGCAAACGGCCTCCCGCGGGGGGCGTCAGCCCCAACAGGGTCAGGCCGGAGTGGAGGCCGTGGGGCAGTCAGGTGTCGGGGGACGCCGCTCCGCCAGCTTCAGGAGCGTTCAGCGAGTCGGGCGCGCTGAAGAACGGCCAGCCGTCCGTGAGTCTGTCCACGGGGCTCTGCTCCGTGACAAACCACATGTGACCAGGAGCCGAGGAGGCAAGACTGTGCTGACCGAGACCTGGATTTCTGTACTAGTGGCACTGTGAAAACAACAAAAAACACCTTTTTTTTTTTTCTTCTGACATCAACTTTTACAAACTCCACTCTGCACTGCAAAAACACAAAGTCTTACCAAGAATGTTTGGTCGTTTCCAGTGCAAATAACTTAGTAGACTTGAAACAAAAAGACTGAACTAACTTTAGAGCAAGAAGTAGGAACTTTATTTAAGTCAGTAATTTAATATTAATGAAAAAGCTCGAGTTATAACTTTTAATACAATTATATTTAAAGTTATCATTTTTATATTATAACTTTTATATTAAAAGTTAACATTTTCCCCCAAATTATAACTTATAAAATGGTAAAAATGTCTTGTTCCACTGGCCGATTATTTTACTCAAAACTAGTACTTTTTCATAAATATTAAAAAAGTTATTGACTTAAAACAAGCTATTTCTAGCTGAAAAGCTTCTTTTAAGATAGTTTTGTCTTGTTTCAAGCGTACTACGACATTATTCGGTACTACAAGAAACCAAACCTGAACTACTTGGCAAGATTTTGCGCTGGCTTATCATTTCATATACAGTACAGACCAAAAGTTTGGACACACCTGGTCATTCAAATGGTTTTCTTTATTTTCATGACTATGAAAATTGTAGATTAGATTGTAAAAAAAACCTGACAGGGGGCACCTGTGAAGTGAAAACCATTTCAGGTGACTGACTCTTGAAGCTCATCAAGAGAATGCAGAGTGTGTGCAAAGTAG